>JBCEWB010917077.1:0-15578 GCA_039654565.1 Peronia peronii
TATCTATCTATCTATCTATCTATCTATCTATCTATCTATCTATCTATCTATCTATCTATCTATCTATCTATATACATACACACACACACACACACACACACACAGTATATCAGTCTCATCTGTGATGTGACACGTAAAGCTATTTGAGAAAGGATACTATGCAGAGTCCCACTTCATAGAACATGCAAGTAAATGTTGGTGAAATGAAGTCTCACAAGGCAAATATTGCGTTTTGTTTGCACAGATTCTCACTGACAATATAGGCAACAGCTCTTGTCCTGGTAGTCAGACACATTTCTGTTCGGGCAATTTGACCTGTTGTAAAGGGAACAATTCTTATTCATGTTGTCCTTTCAAACAGGTGAGAAAAAATAATTGTCCTTGAATAGACAAATGTGTCACAACAAAAGGAAATGAAAAACTGATAATATATAGGTAAATAGTACCTTGTAGAAGACATGAATAAACAAAAGGTATACCCACAACTAAACATATATTTATAAATGATTTGATAAAGATGTTTTCTTTATTGCAATTTCTCTCCTTATCTTCTAAATTTTAAAATGGCTTTAAAGGTCTGAATTTATAACTTACTGGAGATGAATGTAAGGAATGTAAAATCAGCTTCCATATTTACCCTGAAATAGCTTAAATTAATGAAAAGATTCAAGCCAGATTTGTGAAGCCAAATGTTATTCACGCATAGCATTAATTGAATTTATTCTGCCCAACCACGGAAAGGGAGTGTGTTGCCCAGATGGCAGACACTGCTGTCCCCCTGCCAGCCACTGTGATATGGTTAGGAAAAGATGCTATAGGGAAAATGAAAATGATGTCACTGTCCTGACAGAATGGCATGACCTCTCAGATGAACCTCTCACTGACACTACTCAGGTAGATTTTGTTTTGCACCCCCTCTGGCACAAATAGCCCACAGTGACAACTACATTTTTCATCCACAAGCTTTTATGGTTAAAGATTTTTTTCTTCATGGGTGGCACTTTTTACATAAACATAATATATATCCTAATTACTGAGGATTTATTCCTTTTTTTTTTTTTGCCCCGATGCCTTGCTTCGCTTTGAACTTTTTATAGCTTTGGACAAAGGGTTTTAGAGAGTAAAACAAGTCCCGAATATATTGACAGGTCTAACTCGGGTTTCTAGCCAGTCTTTTATATTTATTATCTTGCTTTGGTTTATGTCATTCGACAGTAGTCGCAGGAGAGATGAAAAAGATGCTAATCAATTATTGTCTAACAATGTTTGAGTCACCAAACACATGAAAAATTTGTTCATAGAACAAGTGACAGAAGCAGTTTGTAACAAAATGAAATGATATTTCTTTCTCTGTGTGTGTGTTTGTGAATATTGCAAAGTTTTGCAACTTGAAAGTTTTATTTCTGTTTTGTTTTCATTTATGAAGCTTTAGAAAGGGTCCTTTCTGTTAGGTTATTGTGCAAGTATTGTAAACTTGGTAAACCAAATTCTCACATCACAGTCCTTGATCATTGTCTATACTATGCTATCTAATTCCTGTGTTTGGAAGACACTCTCTGGGCTAGAAAGTGTCGTTTGCCCAGGTGGTGAGCTAGAATGTGCTGATGGGCAAACTTGCTGTCAAGACAAGAGTGGTGGATTTGAATGCTGTCCTTACTCGGATGTGAGTGCCTTCTTCCCTCTCCCAAATCATGATTGTTTCATTTCTCTTTGTTACAAATTTCATCAATAAACTTGTCAGCTGCAATCCTAAATTCATAAATACACTAAATCTATGCACATTTAATAAATAGATTTTTTTTTATATCTATATTTTGCACTAACTGTTCAATCAATCCTTTTTAATCTATATCCCACAAGTTTTAGTAACATCAAGATCTTCAAACTGCAATTTGACTTCAAACTGCAAAGTTTTAGCAAAAATTGTGAGATGGTATTTATTTCGGATATTATTTTGTACTGAAATTGTGAAGTCCTTTATAGAATATGTCTGTGTACGAAAAGGAAAAGGTGAAAGAGAACATGAAAGAAGAGGATCTAACAAGTTGTACAACCATGTTTTTCTCTCCTAAGCATTCAAAAAAACTGGAGGCTTCAGGAAAAGTGACTACTATTTAAGTGTAGAAAAAAAAAAAAGACAAATACAGGTGATAGAATCATCTTCATCTTAGAATGATTATGTGCAAGAGTTTTTGCCAGATATGAGCAGCATGCAGTATGGAGAAAAATATTGAAAAGCTCTTTAATTATGGGACTTCAACAAATTTGTTGTTATTGCTATCTTCATAGGCAATGTGTTGTTCTGATGGGAAACACTGCTGTCCACATAACTATGTGTGTAACTATACAGTGCATATGTGCACCCCTGGCCCTGAAGAACTGCTGGGGCACCCAGTGCCTCAGGTTGTGCTCGCTCTATCAGAAATGGAGGAACCCTTGCCTTTTTTGGCAAATGATTAGGTCATTCCACACATAGCACACAGATATTATTAGTCCTCTTGATTTTGTATGACTAAGTGCTCAAAATGTATTGAGATATTAAACTACTTTAACTTTCCAATGTCAGAAATTTTTTTGTGGGCACTGGAATTTTCTCACCATATTAGTAATCTATGAATGCTTTTAATGATATTGAAGTGTACCTCATCAACTATAAAAAAAAAAAAAAATATCTGCTGTCATCATGAAATTTATATTTTTTCTAAGAAATCACATAAATTATGATCTGGGCAGTTTGGTGTCAGTTCATAAACCTTTTGGTTATGGTGGGCTTTGGTCACACTTTAAATTCATATTAGTAAAGTGAATGGAAAGTTGGTCCATTAGTTACACTATTTTCATTGACAAAGTTAAATAAATAATGTGATGAGAATTCAAATGTTAGTATTAGTTGCTTTGTGTTTTAGGAAATGTGTTGGCAGTTTCAGTGTGAACTCAAGATATTGTCAGATAGAGATTGAAGCTACAGAATGAATATATGCCACTCTACACCTGCATTTGCAAAGTATAAGTGGATCCAGTGTCATCATTTGGTCAGAATATGTACATGATCCTGAATGCTGTTTTACAGAGAGAGTGTTAAGTTAGAAGTAGTTTATTCTTACTAATGGCACTTGTTGAACATCTAAAAAACTTTGAACATATCAAATTTTCACTGCAGAACTTTGTCTGTGTGAAAAATACATTTCCTGTAAGGAAAAACCGACAGCATATTTTTCTTGCCTTAAATTACATATAGATCTAGTTGAAATTTTCTGAGACAGAAGAGGGCAAAGTGAGAGTGAACCATATATATGCAGAATGTTGAGATATAGTTGCACCTCATTAGGTGCTTCATATTATGTTTTTCAAGGAATGAAAGAGGTCTTGGACGACAAGTGTATATGTAGTTACTTTATGGTTTCTATCTAACCACAGAAATATTTCCAGCCACCAGACAAGAAAACAATTGAAAAATGCAAGAAAACAAAAATACTTTTTTGTACCAAAAGAACCCATGGTTGTCAAAGTTACTTTCCATAATACTTTTTTGAGTTTGTTACAATGGCAGGGATACATATATACATGTATTACGGGCATGGAACAAGAACCTCCTAACTGCACTCATGAAATCATAGAATTTGGAGGTTCATGTTCAGAATTGACAGTATGTTGATTTAATGGTAGAAAAACTGGCACTGATTGTAAAATGGCTGGTGTGTGTGGCTCATATCCAAAATTTGTTATCATGATTATATGTGTGGTTCTGGTTCTTTTCTTTGAAGAAGCAATTGGAAACACCTGGAATATGGCTGTGTCATATAAAGAAATAAACACTGAACTTGATAAATTCTCTTATTTTTTTTTTTGATACATGTGAGAGTGAGTTGATTCAGTTCATGCATACCCATGACTGTCTTTGCTTGTAAAAATCAGTACTTTGCAGGTCAAAGTATAAATTTAGAACTTCATTCAATTTTATATCCCTCGTCTGTGAACTTATGCTAGTTGTCCTACATAGATCATAAATTTTAATGTTTATATATGGTGGGATACTGGGTTAAAGTGGAATAAATCTTTTTTTGTTTTGTTTTTTTTTGTTTTTTGTCAAAGTTCTTTTTTTATTATTCACGTGAGTCAGGGATAAAAGATCCATCTATCAACAAGCCAAGCACACGGTTTTTACACAAAGTAATTTTTATGAGTTTAAGATGAATTATACTGCTATAGCCTGGCAGCTATCATGTGGAATGATCTGATCAAAAGAATGGAGCATCACAAAGGGTAACTTTGGTATTATTATTATCATTACAATGTTCTGTGAATTTCTTTTCCACTTTGTCCTTGAGTTCATTATTTGTTGTGTTCTGTGATCAACTTTTTCTGCCACAGTTTAGAAAGATTTTGTTGCACAATTTCTTTTTTCTTGTTTTCTTTGATTCCTTTATCTGTTGTGTAATTGATATCTGACAGGGTTTCACAAAAAGTGAAATTTTGTGTGCCATGCACTGTGACAAATTATTTATGCCCACGCCCCCTCCAATGTCATGTTTGAACTGATCTGAACAAGTAATTTTTTAGTTTTTTGTGATAATGTAGGCATATTTCATTGTCATTTCTTTACCAAAGTATAGATCTGATAATTTGACAGCTACATAGATTTTGTCAAGTTCATGAAGAGAAAATTATCAAAGTTTTGGATACAAAACTCATCAAAGACAAGCCAATAATGGACAAAAATAATTCCAAAGAATTCACTTATGCAGTAACTATTAATATCATTATTACTATTATTTTGGATGTTTTTGCCTATCATTCAGTTTCAGTCTTAAAGATTTGCTTTTTTATTGTTGTTGTATTAAAAATTACATAATGTTAGGAGAAGTGAATAAGAGAAACAAAAATTTATCATGCAACCACTGTATTGAATAACATTTGTAATGTAATATTGGCAATTGTGGAGATATCATTGGAGTTTTTTTTTTTTTTTTTTTTTTTTTTAATATTAAGATACATGTAGCAGAACTTTTAAATGATAATCTCAAAGAATCAGATATCTGTTCAACCTGTTTCACTTTGGAAATGTTTAGATACAAATACCTAATGCTGTTTGTGAATTATATTGATAACAGGTACAGTGAGAAATAAATGATTCAGATATTGAGCTTTTATCAAATCCTATTCCTCTCTTGTTTGACACTCCTTTTCTCTTGTAAACTAATATCTAACATGGCAGTTCAATAGATAGGAATCATGAAATTTGACTGAGAACATGATTGCTGTATATCTGGGAGTTTAGCCAAAGGTCACCAACAACAAACCACAAGCAGTCACAAGGTTTTGATAAACTCCTATCAGTCACCTGACTGTGGACCTTGTAATATTAGATCTCATTTGCACTGTCCATCTTCAAAAATTAGAACATATTCAGGGTTTTGTTATCTGAGCTTACTCAAGTGGTGATTGAAGGATCATTCTGTCATTAATTTTGTGGGTTTTTTTTATTGTCTTTCTTTGTGTTAACAGGAGATACTGACCCTGGTGATAAAACTTATCCTGATTTTTTTGTCTCTCTTAAAGATAGATTCTGTGTAGCTATCGCTCAACCACTCAAGATAATATGAAACATGTAAATGTGACAACCTACCACTATACCAAATGTCTGTTGGTTGGTCTGAATTGGTTACTGAATATTGGTGTCAAGATATATGGTCACAGCTATAAGAAATTGGTGGTCTTTGCCATAGATATCTTCCCTGATCTTTCTTTTTTGCAGAAAATCCAACCTACTATTGATTCCTTACACCTGCAGGGCACATCTTTCCCTTCCATCTTTTTTTATTTTTTTATTTTTTTTGTTTTGTTTTGTTTGTTTGTGTTTTGTAAAAGAAGAAAATTTTTGCAATGTTGTGATTTCATTACTGATGACCAGATATTCTAATCAAGAATAATACATAGTAGTGCAAACACAGAAAAACAATATGATTATAGGGAGCAAAATATAATCATTGTGTTATATTCACTTGTTTTGTCCCCAAATGAAATTGTTGATTGCTCATGAATATTTCTTACTCTTCTTGCACTACTTTACTTAAACATGATTTACTTGCAAACTTAGGGATTGTTAACTTATAGG
This sequence comes from Peronia peronii, assembly GCA_039654565.1. Taxonomy (NCBI): domain Eukaryota; kingdom Metazoa; phylum Mollusca; class Gastropoda; order Systellommatophora; family Onchidiidae; genus Peronia; species Peronia peronii. The sequence goes on from JBCEWB010917077.1 coordinate 6,116, forward strand.
CACTCATATTTTTCATAGAACCTCTTGTATACACTCTTTGAAAAGTCCTGTAGTTTGTTTAGTCACTGCCGCTATTTATTTCAACAGTAATGATGGTTAAAGTCTATTCCGTGAACTGATTTATCTTTTATGCTCTTCACATAAATTTAGATATCCATATCTAGCACTATTGAAAGAAACAAAATAAAAATTATTATCAATCTATGTTAGCTATTCTTTAATATAACTGGTTGGATAATGAGATACTTCAGGGATTTTTATGCATCATATTACCTTGCTTGTTTCTTAGGCTCTTGAAAATTACTTCTCGGTCAAATAAGTTGATGTATATACATGTTCATATCCTTGATATCCAAGCGAAACTGATACCCATATGCCCTGATGTTGAGTATTGTCACATTCAGATATCAGTTCATAGTGGCCATCATTTTCATATTTTACCCAAGCGTTCAGTTAAAATTGTAATTATCTTCTTGTTTTATGGGAATTAAAGAAGTGAACCTGGTAATGACTTTTTAGAAACAGAATCAAAGCTGTTTTTTTTTTTTCCCTTTGTTTATTCTGAAGGTTTTTTTTTTTTTTTTTTTTTTTTAAAAGATGTATCGTTAATTTGTTTGATGGTACAAGATTTCAACCCCCCCCCCCCCCTTTTTTTTTTTTTAAAATACATTTGTATTGTTTCATAATTGTTCAGATTGTAGTGGTTCTCTTGTGTCATAAAGTGCGGCCATTGTAAGATGGCAGAAAGTCCCAACTGACATTACTACTTTATTGCAAAACATTATAATGTTGGTTAGCCTTAACTATAAAAGAAATCAAATGTGAGATGTATCAACACAGTTTAGTACTGGAATGTCTGAAATAACTTGCTCCAAAGATACTTGACAAAATAAAATATTGATTCTGAACATGAATGGGGAAGTTTGGTGTGCAGTGGAAAACACTTGAAAAGATTCTATCACAACTTCAAAACCTTGATACTGTTCATTATTTCTTTGCCATGCTGAGGCATACATTGCTCTGCGGTATTTTTACGGCCTTCAGTATTAGATTGGAACAGGATGTGGAGAAATAGTTTAAAATTTAAATAGAACCAGGGGCTCCACTTTCCTATCTGGTGTGATGTGTATTGTGTTCCCATTTCTTCCAGTTAAGCAGTGAGTCTGTGAGATGTGACGATGGAAGCTCTTGCCCAGATGGCTCCACCTGCTGTATGATGACCACAGGAAAATATGGTTGCTGCCCGCTGCCAATGGTAAAGGAAACCATTAGCTCACCATATTTATTCCAAACCCATGTGAAACATTTTTTAGAAATTTGAATCTTACTTCATTGTTTTCAGAATCTTCAATATACATAAATCTTGAACATAGTCTGCTGTGGTGCAACTATTATAAACTTGATGTTATCCTTTTAGAGCCTCTATTTCTGTTATAAATCGCAATTTAATGAACTGAATTATCTATATTATCAGTCTTAGAGCTGTATGTGCTTTTGCAGTCTAATGCCAGATATGTTTTAAAAAAATTATTAAATTAATAGAGCTAGACAGAAAAGTAAGGTTTTTTTTCTCTGAAGCTGTAAAAGTGTTGTGGGAAAATATGGAACAAGCGTTTTTACCTTATATGTGACGCATCATGACGGTTTGGCCCACAAGGTACATTTTGGGCAAATTGAATTATTGATACTGTGTGAAAGAGTGATCTCTCAGCTATCCTTTGACACCAGTTTCATTGGTCAATGACGTTATTTGACACCGTTATGAGCATCTAAAGCTTTTGCACGCGGTTGTCGAAAGAAATAAAAATTCTGAGAAATTCGCTTTCAGAGTTTTGAGTTATATCTCCCTAACAACGGACTCTACATTTTTAAAAGTGATTTTTAGCTAGTTTTTGAGTTCAGTTCCATGTTTTAATGTTTACATGATGCAGTGATGCTTAAAGAATAGGTTGATGCAAAAATCCAAAATTCGACCATGTGACCCCTCCTCGACCTTTGTCCCATTTGCTCGAAACCGCCCGTGTACCTTGTGGAACGAACTGTCGTGATGAGTCACATATTATAATACTTAATCAGTTTATCATCAGTTAAATTTGCTATTTAAACAAGGCTTTGGAAAGGGAAATTTGGGGGGGTGTACAGCCTAGGAATTTCGTGACATGTTCAGATTATTTTTATGCACTGTTATTTGTAGTGCTGCTATATAAACTTACATCTAATCGCGTGTGCATTATACCTAACCACATGTACATAGGTGGATACAATATTTTCATTACTGCTGCTGAAGAAAATAAATAAATGAACAGATATGTACGTTTAACTAAATAAGCATTATGCATAGTGCATGCTGTTATTATCTTAAAAAATGAAAAGGAAAAATATTTTATGTCAGTGATTACTAAAATTACTTATCTTACATTAAACCCTAGCCATCCAGAATTTTTTTTTTTTTGTAGTTGTTGCAATACCCATCTAAATGTTTGAGCGTGCAAGGGAGATTCTGACTTGTTTGATAAGAAAAGACATTTTGTGAACATTCCAGGCTGTTTGTTGCTCAGACCACATCCACTGTTGTCCCAATGGTTACAAGTGTGACCTATCAGCTGGTACTTGTACCAGAGGTGATGAGGTCATGACTTGGTACGCCAAGTTCCCAGCAGTGAAGCCTATGGATGTAGTGGTATGTCCTGGAGGAGGGTCGCATTGCCCGGTTGGCAGCACCTGTTGTCCGATGCCCTCTGGCGAATATGGCTGTTGTCCATTTACAATGGTAATATTCTGTGCATTGTTTTACAACCACAGGTATAAATACTTTGTTACACACACAGAGATATGACATGTTTTTTATTCATGCTAAAACGTGTGGTGTCAGTGATGCCTATAGAAAAGTACCTATGGAGAATATGTAGTCAACTTAGTATATGAAATAAACAGATACAGACACTTTTGATTATGGAGATTATTACAATGGTTAATCTTTTGCATTTTCCTCTTCTTGCTCACCTTTGCCCTCATTTAGAGGGGGAGTGTGAAGAATTCTCTTTGTTCACTTATAGAATTAAGAACAGGTGAATTTGCTTTTCTGTGACAGGCTGTCTGCTGTTCCGATAGGATGCATTGCTGTCCCAATGGTTACACCTGTGATACCAAAGCAGGCCGCTGTTTTAAAGAAAATGAAGTCAAGGACTGGATGAGGCATGTGCTCGCTAGACCAGCAGTAGAAAATGTGCAATGTCCAGATGGCTCTGAATGTCATGACGGTTCTACCTGTTGTGATATTGGTGGAGGTCATTTCGGGTGCTGCCCTCTGCCACAGGTCAGCATAAGACAACTAGAGTATTCATTATGTGTAAATTTCTCTTGTAAAATTACAACTGCATATGTACGTCTTGGCTTTGATCTTACTCCTGATTAGGGTTGGGTCCTAGAATAAAGGCAGGTCGTGCACTTCGGTGGTGAATGCACCCTGGTTGCTCCCATTCATTTCGCGTAAGCCTGGCATCTATTTCAATATTAGAAAAGAAAAACTTCAGTGGATTTTGTTTTGTTTGTTTCTGTTTTCAACTGGTTTCTTCCAGCAAGAACTGCCAGACTTCAGGTCAGAAATTTTCATTCACCTTTTAACCATTTCGGCTAACCTAGATCGGTGATGTCATAAGGCTCCAAGAACACAGTATGAGCCAATGAGAGTTTGCCATTTATTATTATGTTTATTTAAAGACTAAATGACATTCCCATTGGGTTTGCAGGTTTGATTGTATCACGAGGCCCATGTGTGAAGGGATTGACTCTACTGAAATACGCTTTCAGAGGTGATGCAGACCCGCCTACCTTCACAACAGTGGAGGAAGGTTATCTGACTCAAAAAGGAGGGAAATTTACCAATCCATAGTTCCTACCTAGAATTATTATGTTCCATTCAGTATAAATACTAAACAGTTAGATCTGTATTTCCTACATTCTTTTCAGATTCATTTTATGTATATAGTGGGCACTGGGCAGTCTCAGTTTCTGTCAATCATAAATGTGATACATTTTGCAACTTTCACAAAAGTTTGGAAGATGCACAAACTTCTATTCTTTTGTACAGTCCTCTCACATTTCTGAAGACAGTCAACCTTGTAGCATGCTATTGCTAGCATTACTTGCCATCTTGCCTGACCGCCAATGACGAGAGGGACGGAGGGGGTTAGCGTTACCACATGGTAGGTTCATGTTCAGCCCGCCACCCAGCATCCCTTCTTTCCCTTGATCCATTGCTCTGACCATTGACTGGTGTCACAGAATCTTTTGATAGATGTGGCAAAATGATGATTCCGGAGATGATTTAACGATGAGAGCCCAGAATAATCTGCTTCTGATTGTAACAATTAGTAACCTTGAATAGCAGACTCTTGACGGTTCTGATTGTCCGTGGGAAAGTACAGGACAGTACTGGTTGGCTCACGCACAGCTGGTAAGACTGAGTGCGGTTGGGGGATAGCAGTGGATATTGAGAGGGAAACTGACTGTATCATCGATGCTTAGCAGTGAAGCAGTTAAAATCTGGCAGTGATGACTATCACGAAAAAAAAAGAAGTATGTGCAATAGTAGCCATCTTATAGACAGAAAAGAGCCCGTGAGTGAGACAACATCCGTCACGACTGCTAGCACGGAAATTCCATAGAATGATAGGCAGGTCAAGTTTCACATCAAAATGTGTCGCAATCACCAAAACTGGGGTCTTTTTTTCATTTATTCCCTGTTATGTAAAGTAAACAGAAAGATCCATCGGCCTAGATCTATATGATGATGCAAGTTACCAGGCATTCTGCCATCTTCAGTCCATGGCACCAATGATATAAACTTCGTAAGCTAAACAGGTCATCGGCATCGGACCAGACTTGTGAGTGTGACTGATCTCTACATAGATCTACATTGAGAGTCATAACTTTACATAACAGCGATCAACAACAAGCGCACTGTAAATGAAAAGATAAAATGAGGGGCAGGATGGAACATAGTCATTACTCAAAGGTAGGTTCAGAAGGGAACAACAAGAGTGATCACGGGTCAACTGATGACTGCATCATGAATGACAGGTGCACATGAACGACCTCTTAGCGTGTGGACGGTAAGGGCAGGGTATAACACATAACACTACATGTACGGACTGAACTACATCATGTACTGTAGGCCTACAGACACAGGCCTTAGCAACAATAGCAGGCAGGACCATTGCTCATAGCAACGCATGGGGGAGTGCAAGTTACTATCTGCACTGAGGGTGACGATAATACTCTGTCAGCATTCTGAATGACATCAAAGTATGAGACGGAAAAAAAATAGTATAAATGTCAGTCGTCCAAAAGCGGGTATTTATGTTCATGGCGCGGGATGGTGGGTCAAAATGCAGGAGAATCCCACGTGACGCGGGAGGGTAGGCAGGTCCGGGTGATGTGCCCAGAGGTGGAGCGCATCACCAACACATGGTTTATGAGGATGGTGACTGCACTCCACTGCCGAAGTGAAACTTTTCTATGAGAACTGATGGGGAAAGAGAGGAGGTAAACCCACCTGAGAAAGTTCCCAACGAGAGCTGAAAGGTTAGATCTACATCTAGAAACAAAAAACACAAATTGGTGGGCTTAGGCCAAAAGAGGATGGGGCGGGATGGAATGGAAAGAGATAAAGCAGGTAAACACAGAGAAGTAGAAATGCACATACAAATATATTTATTTTATTGATCTACAATAGCATCTCTGCATGCATAAAGGCCTCATTTTTTACTGTCACAGGGTGAGACATACACACGGGAAGGTCTATATATTCTATAGGGGCAGTGGGAAATGAGGAGAAAGAAAGATGGATGCACTCTTATTTTGTACCAGTGATAATATCTAAGGGAAAAAAAAAGAGGTGAAAATGACTGTTGTTTATAAAAAAGTAATGAGGCAAGGATTAGAGGAAAGCAAATCAAGAGACGCAAAAATCAAAGAACTATGAAGAGGAAGAGAGAGGAAGAGATGCAAACAATGAAAAATACAGAGGAAATCCTGAAAAAAAAAAACATCTATCTGTTCTAAAACAAAAACAGAGTGAACAAGGAAGGCCAATGAATTTTTATGATGAAATTGAGATGTATTAGACAGATAAAAAGGATGATGTACAGAATGCAAAATTCAGAGTTGTAGCATCTGGGTTTAAAGTGAAATTTATGATCAGTGTTGGCACACAGCTTGTTCACAGATAGCTTGGGTTCAAAACAAGACACAAGAAGTAGTAAAATCAGTTCAGTTCTTCTAAATAATTGTAATTATAAGCGCTATTTCTCCTAACACAAATTGACACTTGTAATATAGGCTCACAAGTCGGTGATGAATGATTTTTTTTTTTTAATTTGTGTTGTGTGTCCTGAAGATGGCACACATGAAACAGATGTGCAGGAGGTGGCTATGTTTTTTTTTTCTTTTCTTTTCTTTTTATTTTTTAAATCTTTTATCAAGCTGGATCTACCTGAAAATATTTGTTAGCTGGTCTCATTTTATTGTAGAGACTAGATTTATGTCTATGTTAATAAATTTTATTTTTATTTACATGAGTAAAATGAAACTCTACTCTCTTTGCAGTTCGGTATAATCAGTTGGGAAATACACTACCCATAGGTAGTAGAAAGAAACACAGATTAATTTAAAAAGTAATAAAGACCTCTAGTGAAACTTCATTATTATCAGCAGGGTGGGAGATGGGGATAGGCTGCAATGACCATCCCAAGTGGGTTGCACTCAGCAGTCCATGTTGCAGTGACCCAGCCAAGTAGGTTGCAGTGACGTCGCATAGGACGCAGTCATCAGACCCAAATTTTCTTTGAAAATCATTCAAAAGAGTTTTAAAATGCTTAACTTATTCAATAAAACAGTGGTCAGGTGATGCGTCCCAGTAAGAGCTTTCAGTGGGTATCTTTGTGTTTTTCGTTGGACTTATAGGGAGGAAGTTATCATCATTCAAAGCCTTAAGGGGAGCACATACCTGCCTTTGAATACTGAGAGTTACAGCTCCCAACTTATCATTAATCTAACCTGTGGAATATATATCTCGATTATCAGAAAGGTCTGTTTTGTAACTTATATATCTATATTGATATGACTAGCAGAAATCCTTGTGTTTAAGCTGAGGAGATTGCAGAGATTATGATTCAGCAACTTTCAGCTTATGTGGTTCATGCTCAGGTCTTAGTTTATTTGTGTTTGTGGACTGTACTATGAAACACTTTCCAGTGTTCTGTCCTGGTGTCTGAACAATCATTGGGATGCTACTGAAGACTTCACAACCAACTTTCTCCATTTGTCTGAGTTCCCAGACACTCTTGGGCATTTTGCTGAGAGTGAGACCAGCCCATGCATTGGCTGTGTTTGCCCATCTCTTTTATGTCTTTCTCACCCTCTGCCTCTTTGCACTGTCCCTTTGAAGAATGGTATAAGCAAGTCTCATTCATCTTGATATATGGCCATACCATTTCATTCTTCTTTTCAACACGTCTTTATATGATCCGCTGACTTCCCATGCCCTCTTAATAATCATAGTGGCAAGTAATCACAGCAGAAATAACAAAACAACAAAATCTTCGTTTTCAGGCTGTGTGCTGTTCTGACCACACTCACTGCTGTCCCATTGGTTACACCTGTAATGTCACAGAAGGGACCTGTAGCAAAGGTGATGAGATCATGAGATGGGTGGAGAAGGTGCCAGCAGCTAAACCAGCAGCAGAAATTGTGAAATGTAAAGATGGTTCTGAATGTCCAGACAGTTCTACCTGTTGTGATATTGGTGGAGGTCGATATGGATGCTGTCCCTTGCCACAGGTGAGAATGTGCTTTTATCCTTACCATGTGATGATGATGCTTTAAACATTAGTGAATAGTGTAAGAATACGCCAGCCCATTGCATCCTCTTGGAATTGTTCAAGTGTTTCCTGGATGTGGCTAAGAATATGCTAGAAATCTTTTTTGTTAGTAAGTACTAGGAGTTTTGTATTAATGTATTCAAAGAACAGTTTGATGCCTCTTGGATTTCTAGATCTGAGAGAAAAAAAGGACGAATAAATGATTTTTTAAAGAGGGAATGAGGTTGATATTTTTTCAGCCAGCAAAATTGCTTCCCTATGCCAAGTATAAGAGGTGCAAAGAAGGAAAAAGAAACATCTTTTCTCTTGTTTGAAATACATGGTGTGGAAAAATTATGAAAAAAATTATCACAATAACAAAAAAAAAATTTTTCATCTTATCGTGAATTTTCCAGAATTTTCTGTTCCTTACGTTTTATATAACAGGCGAAAAAGTGATTTTTTTCCCCCTTGTCTACAATGCTTGTGTTGTATCTTTTGTAGTTGGCAAAGGGAAGTTATTTGGTTCACAATCAAAATGGCTCATCGAAATATATAATTTCAACGAAGCCTGAGAGTAAGCTGAATATATGTGTTGTATCTTGACAAATAAAGTTCATTTTGACAATTTCTTAGCAAGACAGTGGAACTGTTGTTGTCTTGAGCTTTCAGTTGCCTGGGCACAACTATCTCAGTGGTCATTGTCATTTGGGAGAGGGGGGGAGCTTTTTTTTTTTCCTTTGATCTTGTCATTTAGCTCTGCGCATGTATATTTGGTATGTTTGTTTGATTCAGAATATGCTCTTGGAAACTTGCTTGTATGTCTGGTTCCCATGGAAATGACCGCCATCTTGGATTTTGTTTCCCAAAATCTATCTTCGCTGTTACTATCCTACCAAATCATTTATAACTTTGCATGTTATTTCTAGTATCTAATATCTAAATTGTCATTAGGCAATGTGAGTTTTTTTTATTGTTTTTGTTTTTTTAAATGCCATATAAGGAAAATGTACAAAATTGGCATTTTTATTCATTAAAAAATGCTTTCTCAAAAAGTAAAAAAGATACCAAAAAAAGGCTCTCCATTTTGTTTATTTTGTTAAAGGGGCAGAACAACATCATTTTGTTGTGTCAAGTTTCTTTTTGTTTTTGCCTCAGATGAAATATTACGATTTTTGTAAACCCACTGACATACAAATTAGAAGCTGATGTTCTTAAATTTGAGATTTTAACAATTAAAAAGATGGGATCGTTCAGACCGCTCGGTTTTCCATGACTGACCGTAAACCAGGCGTGATGTCACCTGTTTCTGGAAGGCACACTAACGGGATGTTTGAGTGGGCCTATTCAGTATGTAAACAATGGTTATTGTGTGGCTGAGGACTGTCGGTCGCAGGATAGTCAGGTGTTTTTAGGGGCTCTTCGTTGCGCTGTAATGTTTCTCACCATGTCACTTTAACTTGGGGCTTATCGCCCCAGTTTGAAATTATCGCCAATAACTATGCGCAGCTCAATAGATACCCTTTCAAAAGGTAAAGGAAACTTTACCTAATAGAACAGTGAGAAATTCCATGCCCAAAGATGAAATCCTCTTGAACAGA
>JBCEWB010917188.1:0-15577 GCA_039654565.1 Peronia peronii
TTCTCTTTCTTGCCTTATCTAAATATACCCATAGTATTTCCTGGTCGACAGTATTCCCTAAACAGAAAACAACTTATTACAAAGGTGTTTGAAAACCTTTTGAAACAGATGACCACAAAAAAAAAAAAAAAACACTTGACGATGAAAAGAGATAGTTCACGCAGACACACATACAATACCAACGCTGGAAAAAAAATCAAGATAAAAATAAACATTTAGAAAATACAACAGGGAACATCACAGTTACTGATAAGAATGAAGGCCTACCAGAGGGAAGAACTACTATACACTGTACAAACTTGATAGTGTGACCAAGGCGAGGAAAGCAAAGAACCATCACACTACGCACCTGGTCAAGTGCCGAGTGCGTCAGCTGGCACACCTGGTACGTACACTTCCATCTTTTTCACGCCTTCTTTCAGGCCAGATTTATTTATTTATTTATTTATTTTGCACACTACCCCGTTAGTTGTGTGACTTCGCACAAGATTTTACATCTAGATCTAATTGTCTTTAGGAACATAGAGACACTATTCTCAAACATACCTCAATATTAAGAAATTATTATCGCATTAATTTTGCACTGCAGTGTTTCTTATTCCTTCTTTTTGTTTTTGGTTTCTTTTCTCTTATATATTTCTATATTGTTAGTTATTATATTTTAATACATTTTTTCTAATCCTTTCAAAAAGATTTTTTTTCCTTTTTTTCAGAATGACAGAATCTCCTTTCGTAATGTGTCACTATAGCTGCGATAAATCAAGTCTAATATCTCAAAACGTAGAGAGTTCTAGTGCAAATAATAAACCGGACTTTTAATTACAGTGTTCAAACCCGTTATGAACAAGGTGACGGAACAGTACCAATTCATATATAACATATTATTGTAATTGACAGTGGCAACGGATAGTCCAATGACAAAATGGCACAATGGAAAACAACAGTATAACAATATTGCTGCTATCTTCACAAATATCTGGAAAAAGGCAATGAGTCAGAGCCTCACAATCTTGCGCAAAATCCGATGACTGCAGATCTGATTTGCATTCACACTAGAAACATTGACTAGATACTTATGTAGCGTTATAAGGACACTGCTAAAATAATGGAGGACATTGGCGGTGTCATTTCTCTACTTGATCACATATACATACATACACACAGATATACACACATATGTAAGTACGCACATACGTACACGTATGCATACACATACATATGTACATACCTACACACACAGTACGTACACACACGGTACGTACACACAGGTAGTACACACATTCACACACATACAGCAGCCTACTTACGTACGTGTACACACTACACACACACTGATATACACATACATTGGATACACATACACAGAAACATACATACAAGTACACACACAAGCACAATGTGCGATTGTTTACATTTAATTTTATTCTTTTAAATATGTAACATTCGGAATGATTATGGCACCTTAACAAATGTTCATAATTATTGTATTTTTTTAAACGCATGTTCTTACATTTTGAATTTGATCGAACAAAATGCAAGATTTAATGGATGTTTCACAAAGCTGTCTACGTTTAGCTTTTTAAGTTAAGGCACATGTCATACTTGTATAGAATACTTCATTTGCACGATGAACTAAGTTTGATACGTAGATTAATACTGACGCACAGTGTATGGGTGATGAAAACTGTCGAAACGAGATGCTCGTAGCAGGTGGCACAAGATATTTGTAGCAGGTGGAAGACAAGAGGTCTCAAGAGCATGCTTCAACACGGTATGGCTTTTCTTCCCTCCATCTCATAATAATAATAATAATAATATTAATAATAATAATAATAATGAAGAAAATGTCTACGTGATTACATGAGTCTGTCTACTCGTTTGTATAGGAAGTCGCGCTTACCACCTGAAAATAGGTGCCCGGTACCCCCTTCAGTTATACCGAAGATCAAAATCATCGGGTTGTCGTGGCCGAGAGATTAGGCATATGCTCCTCGGCGAAAAAATTACGTCTCGAATTCGAAATTCGAACCATAAAAGGAGATGGGAGACTCAACAGTCTCTTGGCTTTTTGGGGAGGAAACCCGACGTCTAGTTTCTGGGATGAGTAAATACTTTCCGGGACTCTATGTCTACATTACGCGAGTTAAAACAACCTTTGACGCAGAGTCAGATGGGACTGTTTGGGGCACTTCTCATGATTAGGCAACCCGTTTTCCTTACTTGTCCCTGTCCTCAGCTCTTCTGTCTCGCCCAACTCCATCCCGCCCATTCCGGGATGTTCTCCTCCCGAGTCCATCTCCTCTTCTTCCTCCTTCCACTCCCCCTCCCCTCCATCTTTAAATCACGATGAGTTTTACTCAGCATCTAAGTAAGTATGAAAGACGAGATTGGGAGTTCGAGGAGTTCATCAACTTGAAGAATCAGTGCGATTATCTTAGCAAACGAATATTTAGCCTCATGTGACTATGTTAGTATGTAGACGCCCCTTTTCTCCCCCCCCCCCCCCCCTTGTCAGAAATCACTATTTCTTTTTAAAGCAACCAAAAGGCGTAAAAAGGTAGGAGGTAGGAGTGCTGTTTTTCCTTCTCTTCCCTTGTTTCCTTCCCCTCCTCCCCCCTCCCCTTCTCGCCCATTAAAAAAAAAATTAAAATAAATTTTATAACGCACCAAAAAAGCAGCCATATGCGATGACAAACATAATCCCAAAAACGTTATTTGTCTGATTTGACCAGCTTGTGCAGATTGTAAAACGTAATGTAATTCAAAGGGCGTCGACAGAAAACGATCTCGGCTTGATACTTTTTGTTGATCATAGCAGTACAAAATCGTATGGCGCTGGACAGCGGAGACAAATTGCATGTGGCGGACTAACGTGTTTCAGCCTTTAAGTGAATGGCAGCAAATAGCACTATGCATAACAAAAGGCCATGCATAATATCAACAACAGTGCTGAAAACTGCTTACATGTGAAATAGGCCTATGCGTAATAGAGCCCGTCCTTGTTCTGGTAAGAAATGGTGAGGGCGACAACAAAAACTAGATGAGAAATTCCTTGCTTCAAGCTAAGCCTCTCTCGTGAGTACAGACAGACAAAATGGATGAATGAAGTTGCCAGATGGAGAGGGGAGGCTGAAAAACACAGGTTAGCGGACACACAAACAATCCAATGTCCCATCTTATGAGAATGTATCAAGTTTATTGACTTTCTACATTTCTGATTTCATAAGGATGAATTCAAGTCACACAGTCTATGCAGAAACACATTGTTACAATGTTGATGGATATTAGAAATATGTAAACATTTCCTAATCAACATAGCAACCCAAACAAAAACAAATTTTATAGAATCTTTTCAATTTATGTCTTACTCGAAAATTTTCACTTTCTAATGCGTTTGAAGTTTGGACACAGTTTCAGCAACGACAATTTGATATAAAATTTTAATGTAACGTTCCTTACATTTTACACGTAAAATAAAACTCTTGTCCTGGGCTTAGATGTCATCTTTATACATAATTTGCGTTAAAAAATCGTGAAAATTAATATACAAACTAAAAATTTAATGCAGATTTGTGGTATTAGTTTTTAAACATTGTCAGGCCACATTTAAACATGATTTCCAAAGATCAAAATGTTAAGATACATCATTCGTCGGCCATGGACCTTCCAAAAAATGAATCAGAAATAGATGTAGCTGTGCAGTGTGATTGTGTGACGCTATTGAGATAATTAATTTCACGGTCGGTCTCATTACCGAGAGAGTATCGTTCACACATTAATTTTTATTGCTGTTGTTATTGTTGTTATTTTGTCTGAACGTTCATCATAATATATTAGTGTGAGAGCAACAATTGTGTAGATTTAGGTAATTCTCTGTGTCCGGGTGGTGTAACAATGTAAATAAATCTTCAAATACTCAAAATCAGTTAATGATTCTCAGAGATACTGCACAGCTGCTGTGTACTGAACTGTCACAGCCACACGAGAGGAAGGGAAGGGAGGGGGGGGGGGGGGGAGAAATGGTGGAGGAAGTGAAGGAGGGGGTAGGTGGCCGGCGACGTGCAGCAAGTATGGCGTTGATGAATGATAGTAAATGTAACGACAGGAAAGGTGTGCTCGATGTGTGTGTGTGTGTATGTGTGTATGTGTGTGTGTTTAAGAGCACAGACTACTCTGGGGTTAAGTGTGCGTTATTGTCATTCGGCAGTCCTGACTATACTCAAGTTAGTTACGAAAACATGCAATGTTACAAGTTAGTTCACGCCTGTCTTTTTCCATAACTCATCATATATTTAAAACAACGGCATTCAGACTGATAATCATAATGCGAAGTTTGTAACTTTAAAAAAAAAATGATCTGTCCCCTGTATTTGACTTTAACTTTCTTAGGACTATTAGTAGGTATTTTTTTTTCTAAAATTGTGTAATTTATCATTTAACATTAACATGTTTTGATTAAATAATCCACATTTGTAGAAATAGTATAAATACAAAGGACTCCGTTTCTGGGTAAAGGACGATGACAGTGGAATGTTGCATACTGTAGAGTACGTAGGAATGCGGGCCGAAAATGTAATTTGACGAATGAAAATTACCACCTAGCACAATAAATTGTCAATGATATTCAGTTACAATTATTCCGCATTCAGGAAAAATCCGTTTCCACTTTCTCTGACATCCCTTACAGTAACTTTTACACACACACACACAGACACACACACACACACACACACGCACGCACACACACACACACACACACACACACACACACAAAGCCAAGAATGGGATGTTTCGAGGTCGGTCATATGATTATGGGATCTTTGTTTACACATGGGTTTGTTTATATGATGTGGACATATCTGAATGCTCATCACTGGTCAAGATCATGAGCACAGTATGTACACAAATCAGCGTGAGTGACAATTCCCTGGTCCTGTGATCGATCTCAGCATACCTTATTACCGTCCGATTGTATCTTTTTCCTCAATGGTAGAGCCAGATCTAGGTTTTCGACACCACCTAAAGAAGTGAAACTGACAAACTCATCTAAGAGAGTTCCCCATCTCGCCCTTAATGGGGGCTTCATTCTAGTTCATAAGGAGCATAATGGATGAATGCAAAATAGCAGTCTTAGATTTTATGAGAATTATTAGACACATTATTTAAAACAACAAAAAAAAAAGCTCATAGATAAAGGAGAACGAATAAAAAAAAAAACACTCTATGGGATTAAACCTATAAGGACGCCTAGGACTAAAGCCATCAATAAGCAAGGGTAGTAAGCTTTCAGTGAGCCAGTCAATGGACGTTTGGAATATCTTTCTGATTACGTGGGTGATGATCGACGCTCTGTAGGTTTAACACTATGAGTTGTCACGCGGTAGACACTCTGTTTGTTTGTTTACATTATCAAACATATTGTGTTGTGAACATTTCATATAATAATATCACTGTGCTGCTTATGAGAGTAATATTACTAACAACAAAATTGATGTCGAACAAGGAAAAAAGATATAGACTGATTAATATATCTCGATTAAAAAGGCATGTCGTGCCTTTATTCACAGTATGATTCCAGTTACAACATGGCGCATCTCTTGCTATACGGTGATTTCGACCGAATTCATTGGCCATAAGTAATTAACCCCTACCAGTGAATGGAATAGTCTGGTCCAAAGACTCGCTCATCATCATTTGCATTGGAATTCCCATCCGTACAGCGAACAATGTAGTAACGTCATACTTACAACAATTATATTATCTTTCCATATAGTATCGAGAAGTCAACACGAATTCAACATAATATTGTAATCATAGAGATGGTGATATACCTGCAGTTTCTGTCAACACTTTAATTAAAATGTTAAAATACATCCATGTATTTTTATTTCCAATCTGATTGATTGATTGATTATGATTGATTGACTGATTAATTGATTGATTGATTATACAATCCGCTCTTTAAATCCCTTAAGGGACTGTCTCGGCTTGACATTTCATTATTCAGTCATGCCGCCAGGTCGTAGCATGGGGTTAGCTGCCTCTTGTGTGGTGAGCAAAATTCTTCCCTAAATTAATATCCATATCAAAATCTGTACATCCAATCGCTATCTTTGTCAGCTCTTAGATTGTCATATCTCTATGGATGCTGTCTTTGTATATATGAAACATTTTTTCTAGTATTGGAAAGATTCCCAAGATAACATAGGATAAAACGAATTCTGTTTGCTTTAACTATTTGCTTTAATGGAAAAAATGAAAATAAACAATTAAAAATCCAAACTGGCAAGAACAACAATATTAATAGAAATGCGTATCCTCACTTCATTTTTATGAACATTAGGACTGGACTTCGTCCTTGTGACCAAATCTTTCCTCAGCCATGGCAGTCATTTTCTTTTTATCTGGCTTGCCTGTTGTTGTTTCGGGAAACTTGTCTAGAATCTGAAACCATATTTAAATCAATCTTTTATTTTTATGAACACATCTTATGATCGGAGGAGAGACCATAAATATCTGGGTAAGTAAAAAGTGAACGGAATGAAAAGATTCTTAAAATGAAAGAAAGAATGGCAGACAGAAGGAAAAAGAAGGGAAGAAAAAAAATTTAGGGAAAAAATGAAGAAAAATAATAAGGAAGGAAACTTAAAACAGAGAAAAGAAAGAGCGACAGAAAGAAAGACAGACAGAGGGAAAGAAAGAAAAGAAGACTAGTGAAAAGAGAAAGACAGAAAATTAAGAAAGAGAGAAAAGAAATCAAAGAAAACAAGAAAGAGACTGAAAGAGAGAAAGAAAATGAATAAAAGAAAGGAGGACAGAAAGAAAATTAAAGACAGAATATGAAAGAAAAAAGGAAAGAAAAAGAAGGAAAGAGTGAAAATGTAAGAAAGAAAATAACAAACAAACAAAGAAAAATTACATATTATCTCTTTCTTTTCGACATTGTGTGTATATACAAGTTCTTTGTAGGTGATGTAAAAAAATATTTATTTATTTATTTATTATTTAATTGTAAGAATACAGCAAAAGAAAGAAAGGCAAAAAATTTGGACAAATGAGGAACGATTCGAATTTATGTAGCCTCAACAACATTTTACGACATTAGATTTCTCTTTTTATTGTAACAATTCCTTATAGTCATTTCTTTATTTTAAGAAGAAATTATGCCAGATTATAGCTGCTTTAAAGAGAGAATGAGAATACCAAGAAAAATTCCGGCATGGGAACTCCCTCTGCTTCTGAGTCCACGATGAACATTTGTTCACAAATCCTCTTCAATTTCTCCTCAGTGAGATTACTTCCGGGTTGTGGCTTTACGCATGCGCAGATGTTGTGGAACAGCACCGGGTCAGAAACCTGTATTATTTATTGTTTAAATTGAATAAAGTGGTTGTGCAAAGTCACTTTTATATTTTGTAACGTGGTTTGACCTTGTCTTTTCAATTGCAAAATATTAAAAGCATTGCATCTATTATCTTTCCGTAAAAATATCATAAACATTATTTTACTGGATTTTACTAACATTATAAATGATATAGTGAGGGCAACAAATTGGAATTCTCTGGGTTGCAACATTTAAAAAAGATCATGATAATTACTGAAAAAACAAAACACAACAACAACAACAACTGATACTTGCAGGAACAACACAGGCATTCATGATATCTGGATGTTTCACTATTCGAGTTTCGAGCCACCCAGGGTAGACAACTACTGCACCATACATGATGATATCTTTGTTCCGCCCTACAACATATAGGCGTCCTTCCTCGTCAAAGTAGCCCATGTCTTCCGTAATGTACCAGCCGTCTCTTGTAAAGAGCCTGGCATTATTTGGGTCAGGATCTTCTAGCCGGTTGAAATATCCCTTGAGAATTGTTTGTCCTGAGAAATGATACAAACGTTCAGTTACAAAAATTTTGGGAATTTATAACTTGTACAAAATGATGGGCGATCAGGGACAAAATAAACTGAGCTATCGGTGTACGTGAATGTAGTAAAGATCCTTCGTCTTCCAGTGTGGCCCCCTTTTTTCCCCCGCCCCCATGTGTTCTACAATAGATGATATCTCAACGACTATTATATATTTTGTCTCACAACAATATAACCCCACTTCAAATATCTCATTTTTTATTTTTTCCCCATACTGATTCCTTTTGATTCCTAACCAGCCCATCATAACATACATCGAACAGCTGTCCTGTCCAAATGTTACCTTACTTGTTAAAAACGTGACAAACAGTATTAACATTGCAAATAGTAAAAGAAAGTAAATAATCTTAGTCCACTTTAGATTATTAAAAAAAAAAAAAAAACCTCTGCAGTTCCGTTGGTAATCTGGTGAAGTAAAAAAAAAAGTCTAGTTATGGTAAAGCCTGCTATATATTTTTGTCATTCTGACCATAGATAAATATTTTAAGTTTTAACATCATTTTTAGAATAGTTACTGAATGTCACTGTAATTGTATCAATGGTGTGCTCCTACTGATGATAAATATCTCTTTTAGAATTGCTTTCATTGTCATGGCTTCAAGCTTTCCTATTCTTCCTGCTCCTTCAGTGATCTGATATACATATATATGTATTTTTTCCTCTCTGTCAAATTTGATTTTACCTTTTGCCAGTATCAATCCAATCTGTCCTGATTTGCACTCTTGATAAGTGTTTTCATTCACTATCTTCAATATCTCTCCTTCCTGTGGTTTTCCAGCCTGGAAATCACGGAAGTCTGCCGCTGTATGATAAATGATAGAGAGTTAACTGATATCCATCAGGGCAATCACTCCAACATTGCTTAGCAAAGTGTAACTGTGCTTACAAGAAATAAATACCGGACTATATTTTCCATGTACTGAAACAAACTCGAATTTTGTGAAAATCGACTTCCTATAATAGATTTTCTTTCTCATTCTGCTCAAGTATTTAAGAGACATCTCTGGATGTATAAATTACAAAATAGATATGTGCTCTATGAGGAAGGAACTGCAAAATCAAATGTGGCAGTAATGGAGTCTGACTAGTCTGAGATATGTACTCAGAAATCACATAGAAGAATGCATAAGATATCAAGAAAGATAAATTCTACCTGTTACAAGCCCCTTAGAGTGAACACCTCCTTCCGTTGATGCATATACAACCGATACTTCTTCTGCTATAATCTCCATATCTTTTATTTGGGACTGCAACAGTGAAAATAAAACAAAATTTACTTTAATTTTTAAAGTTAATTTTTTTGGGCCTGAAAATGCTCTAAGTAGCCTAAGAGCAAAATATATAAGGAAAGATAAGATTAAGAGTTAGAAGCCATCCCGTGATCCTACTCTAATGTTATCAGTTCAGTGTCTTTTGGTTTGCTGTAGATGTTATGATTTTAAATTTCGATGCCTATATAGCAGAAATAATAATATTGGAAGAAAATATCCCCCTTCCTTCAGGATACACCTATGTCTACGACAAAAGTCTTGCTTTCCTTAGTTGTCTAAAAAGCTGTAGAACGTGTAGTCTTGATATTCAGTACAAAGAAATGTAAGTTCGCATAGTTTTTCCTCTCCACACAAAAATAATAAGTTAAGGTATTTTCAATATTATTAGAAATGTCGAATAGTAAATATGTCAGATGGTTTGCTCTCTTCTATAAAATGACGCAGCCTGCACAGATAATGGACGATGCCGATGGTGAAACGAGAAGAGAAAATATCGAAGATGAAAACTTCCTGCATTTATCATTTTCAGGACAATAGTGTTACCATTACAACCAGTTCTATAATTATTTTCTTTTTACGTCTGAGACACTTGTCATTATTTGGACAATAAATTTGTAATTGTCTGCAATAGAATAGAAGATTCAAAATCGTTATTAGGTAGTTTTCAGTTTTGAAACTCTATTATATTTGTTTGATGTACATTTACTTTTGCTGTTTAATCAATACATGTATTTACCGGCCTTTTTCATGGGTAAAGCGCCTTAGAACAAGCTTAGTATTGTGGATTTTAGTTTTGTATAAATTCATTATTAACATTGTCATTGTCAAGAGATGGAGAAGATAAATCGACTTACCATGCATGTTGAATAATACACTATGATATTTTTAAATGGAGAATGGATAAACGACGAATCAAGAGTCGTTTTTCCTAAAACTTCTATGTTTGATGCAGATTCACTGAATATGGGCTATAACTATAGGTATGTTTATGTCTGTACCTGTCTCAGTGGCTGAGCACCAGTGAAAATAGTTCTTAACTTGTAGGAACAGTCGCCCAGCTCTGTGACATAGGCCAAAACTTGCTCCAAGTCCAACGGGAATATGACAGCCATGGTACAACGTTCTTGCGTGATTGACCTCCAGATATCTTCTCCTGGTCTCAGACCTGTCACATCGAAGGCGTCCAGCATCACACGCTTGAACCCAGTAAGATATGCGCTCACAGGATGACCTCCGCCCCAGCCTGATGTGTAGTAATGATGATGATGACGATGATACTACTACTACTACTACCACTACTGCTACTACTACTACTACTATTTTTATCATTTATAATAATACTAATGATAGAGAACATTTATGAAGCACATACCCCCGTCTTGTATAGGTTCTAAAAGCTTTACAACCTCTTACATATATAACCACGACAAATCCAAAGGAGATGCACAAAAAACCTTGTCAGCTTCTTGAGAAGCACATAAGGTGGTTGTCTAGCAAAAGTTCAAATTGTTATCAGGCTAACAATATCATACGCTGTCCACAGTCACTAATTTTAACTTTGGTTGAGCCAGGAAACGTGAGTGATTTTTTTTTTCTGAAAACAAAGTGTGGAGACATGCAAAAGTTTGAACTCAGCGCCTTTGATCCATAGTCCTACAACTAGCACGAATATCATCACAATAATGGTAGACCGAAAAAGATTGAAGTGTAATAAAAATAACTTATTGGTGGAGTTTACTTTTCACGGGGCATCAGAATTACCGCAAAAATGAGAAAACAGTGGTATCAGTAACATCCAGATAACAATGTACATCAACATGAAATCAAACTCTGTTAATATCCGTCATCATATGCAACAATTGCACAAGTGTGAACATGAACTATGTTTAAGTTATGATTGATCGTGAGGACAAAATCAAACTTTGTCAATTGTATACTGAAATGTTTCTGTACCAAATTTTATAGAAATCTTTTAAAAAATTGTGCAACCCTTAGATTAAAAAAAAAAAAACAAAAAAAAAAAAACAGCCTTTTTGAAAACAGCAAAATTTATGATGGTGGATTTACCTTAGCAGTTGTAAGATAAAAATAACATTTCGATACCTGTTTACCCTAATTTGGCTATACCGATTTCGAATTGTAATGTCAGACGTCTATATGTCTCGTTCAGCACGTCATTCCCAAGATCTGCCTCCCTATCATTACCATTCGGAGACAGCAACTGGGCAAAGGGCTTACCCATAGGTCTATCATTGTAGAAAACTTCATCATGCCCAGAAGACGAAGGTTCTGACCCGCTCGTGAAAATGTCATCCCAGAACGACATGCAGAAATTGTGATTCCACGGTATTAGTTTAGAGTAGCCTGTACTTCCAGAGGTAAGCATTATAGCCGCTGTATCCTCCGATTTGACTGAAGACTCCACAAATATTTCTTCAGTACTTCTGTCCAGTTCCTCAATGAAAGGCTGGATGTTTCTTTCAGTGTGACTGCAGAGGTATAGAAACAAAGCCTGTGATTCGTTTTTATCATCTCTTTCAGAAATTCTGTACTCAGGAAAGTGGTAGTATCCAGTCTGGTGGCCAATTATATCCTTCCATAACCGTATTTTTCCTGTTTGTTTAACCTATGCGTCTTTGTTGCCATGATGTTGTTGTGTGCATTTTCTTTAATTTTGTGATTATTTTGTTGTTGTTTTGTTCACTTCTTTTGTTTGAGAAACTGGTCATTGGCTCGAAACTAATTTTAAAAAATGAATGCAAAACATCTTTGGATGAGAATAGCATGATAACACCAAGCGGTAAAAGAAATAAAATATGTGCCATGTGAAAGGATAGCATAGCAGACCTACCTCATGGTTTCCCTGGACACAAAGATGGCTGTTGTCAGATCAGGAGCTCGATCACATGACAAGTGGACAGTGTGTGGAGAGTTGACATCTACAACATAACGTTTGATCAGTCTCCAAGCAGGTGATGTCTCCTTAGGATTTACCACCACAGCCTGGGCTCTGCTCCTCATGGCGTTCAAGAAAAAATCCTCGCCATCTGACAGCAAGATCTGTAAATAGTGCCAGCATTTTTCAGATGTCAGTATTACATGAGAACTGAGAAATTTATCATTTATTAAATGACTGTCTGTCTAGAAGTACGAAACAACTGGAGCTAAACCTGTCGTTTATATTGTGTTTGAGATCAAAATTTGTGCAATGCTTTACGTTTTGACAGAATCATGAGTGTTGTCGACTAATACTGCATGCTTCACCAATGAGAAAGACTTTTGAATAGCTCAGGGTTGAAAGAGTTCCATTTGACAGCTGCCTGAAGACAATGCATCTTCCATCTGAAACTGCCACTTAGCTGAAGTTGTAAATTTGTTTCAATCCTAGTCTGTACTATAAACCTGCAACAAAACCCACAATAGGCTTATGGACTCGAAAACTGCTGAATGGATCCATATGAATTTTGGCACACAACATTGTTGCATATAAATCTGTGTTTCTATGTACATAAATCCGGAAAAAACATATTATCTTTGACGTTTTCATAAAAATGCGATAACAATTGAATAATAAATTCGCGAGGGTGCTTGATCCGAATTGTACGTTTGATAGTATGACGCGTTCAGAATACGTTTTTTTTTTTTTTTTAGTAACATTCTAGTTTAATCAACCAAAATATTAATATCGAGGTGCGCACGCTTTGATACACTTTTAATTGCAGGGCTATATTTAAAAAATCTCCCACGGGGGCCGTGGGTTCTCTTCTAGTATACACTAAAATCACATTGTTTTACTAAAATCAAAGAGACTGAAATAGTTTCCAGCGAGATGGAAACAAATAGAAATCAACAAGGAATCGAAATAACATGGCCATGAAATAAGAAGGGCATGATCTACATATACTTTTATTAGTATAGACGGAAAAGATAGCAAGACGACCAAATTTGGATTTGATATATAGTTTAAAATAAAAAGGTATATATGAAGTAAATCATGGTTTACTGACTTGCCCATTTAACGTGATACATCCAGCCAAAGTGACCCCGAGATCTGTGATGAGACGTTCTGGTGAGTTGGGCAAAGTATTGGCCACCACGTCACCTTGATTGAGTCCATACTGACGTCGTAATCTGTGAGCAAACTTGCCTGCCAACTCAAACAGTTGTCGAGACGTGTAAGCTGTGCGAATTTCTCCCTTGTAAAACACGAATAGTTCCTGATCTGGCTGTTTGTCCACCAAGTTCTGAATGAGTTTGATCAAAGTGTCCAATTCGAGTCTTCGGAATGTTCCACAGCCCATTGTTGTATTTCGGTGATGTGTAGTATATATACAACTGGGCTGAGTGTGTAAAACGTGTTACTTAAACGTTACTTTAAAAGCAAATCTGGAAACCTGAACCTTAATCAACATATGAAACCTAAATCACTCACTATCTACACGATCGCAGCAATAATAGTCGCAGTGGAAGAGGCATTGAGGCAAAGAGACTTTCGTCTGTTTCTAATAAACAGACAGAAAGTGGAAGAACCATATATGCAAAGGCACGTGCAAATTATTCACGGCTGTACACAAGAAGCCTCAAGAGAAGAAATAATAAATCGTTTGCTAAAGTCCTTTGACTGCAGGACTAGACTTGTTTGTGGAAAATGAAACCTTAAGTCATTTTCGTGTTCACTTTCTATTTATGCCTTTTAACTTTCTTTTATGGCCGTTATCTACCGTGGTTATCAGCTTTTGTTGAAATAGTGTCAATCTTCATATGTAGTGGAATGACAAAATATTCATTGTACATGACAGTGAGGCATAACAATATCACACACTGAAAGAGTTTTTTTTTCTTAATTTGGTCACTTCCTCTGCTAGAGGAGGCAAGATGGTGTAAACTCAATAGAATTACTTTACCAGAATTTGTGTTGCTATGTGATCTCATGCGTATTGAGCAGCATGAAGGCAAAGCCTAGAACTAAATACAGGCATTTAAGGAAGGTTTGGTATGGACTAGCATTATGAATCTACATAATTTATCTCTGGACGTAGCAATGGTGCTACCTTGCTCAATTCTTTATAATAGAAGTCATATAACTCCTACACCGTACAAAGTTAATCTATTCTGTACACCTATAAATCTCTACAGATATGTACATTATACAATGTTATTTGTAGATTCTATACACAATATCTATATATGTTTCTTCTACAACACAGCATTATCATAATGGACCCCGAAGAAGATCTGCTGTGCACAGTAGAAACACGAATTATGCACGGCATTTGTCATATCAGTGAAAAAAAAAGGTTTGCCTCTGTATAATATGACTAAGGCCGGCTATATACGTTCAGTTAATTTGACTCCGTATTTCCTTCAGATGTATCGACACTAGTTCCGGAGTCAATTCAACTGAACATGCCAAAACTTCACACGTTCAGTTTGTCACCCTGTGCGACTCCGTTTTCTGGGTGTAGAGGAAATGGCGTCGCAAGATATTATTCTATCGAGTCCAGCTTTGTACTGTGTAATCAAGCAGAGGAACAAGAAAAAAAGAGCTGAATAGAGTAAAGCGTGGCTTTTAGAAAGAGCACAATACACACATATTAATCTTTTGCAGGAATTATGACTCTATCCTGAAGATTTTCCACTGCCAGACACTTTGCTGCTCTTGACTCTTTCTAGTTCCTTTCCAAAAGCCCTCCTGATATTGTTGATTCTTTTTGGACAGTGGAATCTCTGTCAGCGTTGGGATCAAAGGTATGGACATATTGCAAAATACTGGAGAGCGCAGCATCTCGCATGATTCTGTTAGAATAATGTCTACTTTTCACTTTTCCAAGGCTTTCTTGAGGTCGGTAGAGTTCAATGTAAGTCAGCGGATTTTCCTTTCACCAAGTCGCTGTTGAGAATTGCATAGGTCTAGAATCGCTACTTGTGCAATGACAGCAGTGTATTGCAATGAATAAGTAATCTATAAGGATACCGACACATGTGTGCCAAGATCAAGCACAAACGTCTTTTTTATTTAAAAAAAAATCTTTTTATTGGTACACAGTATTTATTACTGGCAGGATCTACGTGAACTAGATCAAGGTCTGTTAATAAGGGAAGGGATAGGCCTAAATAAAAATTGTTATCTTTTTTAACATGTATCAAATCGAGACGCGACTCGTGAAGCCCGCCCTAATTTCGACACTCTGACTCCAAATCTGTAATTACAGTTTTTTTAGATTTGAGCTATGATTTACATAATAAATTTACTTTATTTACTCCCTACCTGACGCGAACTTCAAACGAAGCCGACAACATTGGCCTGCATATCAGGCGTTGCCTGATTTGCTCACTTCGGGTTTTTGTGATGATACAGTTGGCCTAATTCCCAC
>JBCEWB010917299.1:0-15575 GCA_039654565.1 Peronia peronii
CCCCCCCTCTCTCTCTCTCTCTCGCTTTCTCTCTCTCCCCCCTCCCCCCTCTCTTTCTCTCTCTCCCTCTCTCAATCTATCTTCTAGTTATGGAGTTGGCAAAAATTGGCATTCATACCACAAGATACAATCTCACTCATGCACTCTCTTTCTCTCTCTCTCTCTCTCTCTCTCTCTCTCTCTGTCTCTGTGTATGATTTTAAATGAGTTTGTACAAATGTAATTAAACAAACATTAATAAAACTATATTGCTATCATTGCAAATGAACTTATGATTGTCAGTTAGTGGTGTGGCAGTCCACGAACATCACGGCTCTCGCTCTGAACTCTTTCTCTCTCCCTTTCTCTTTCTCGAACTTATATATAGTTCATTCAATAAAGATGCTCTTCTAAAGGTTTATTCTTCTCAAATTGGTCCGGTAGTGGTCCAAGTTGTCACACACACACACACATATTGGTGGGATAGTTTGACCGATTTCAGTTCTTGCAACTAAATTTTGAACCTACATATTTTCAGTTACTGTCTGTGAAGTGGATGAAAAAGGCTAACTGCATGATTGATTTCACTGTCTTTTTTTTCGGGGGGAGGGGAGGGGGGCGGGGGGGGGGGAGGGAGGGAGGGGGTCCTTGGCTTACGAATCCAAAATTCACTGATTAATATTAGACGATCAGATGTTGGTGATAGCTGCTCTGCGTAGATGGATTGACCGGTATGCCGAAAAAGCAGAAATATTTCTGTTGAATGTATGATTAGGATATGTGGCATAGAGCTTTCACGTGCTTTCTATAAGGTTATAAAATAAACTGCAATCCATTGGGAAAGCAAAAGAAATCTCTCTCAGGGACATTCTAATCCCTCTGTGACACTGTGAATTTGCATGAAAATGTGGTTCCCAGCTCCCGAGTAAAATAAACGATGCATTGGCGAGGCGACATTTTTTTTTGTACAGCCATTATTTACGATAGATGATGATTGTACAATACTTATTGGCATGTGCCAAAGACTTGTGTGAGCGATTAAGCAACATAGATTGCAGATCGATAGAAGTAAGACCAGGTCCTTGCCCTGATTGATCCAAGTCATTTTACTACCCAGTTCTTTTTCTTTCAAGGCTTTGACCATGTCTTTTTGGTGAAGTTCTTAGTCTTCGTCCCTGATGTTATCACAAAACTTTCATGTCCAAGACTGTTATCAAACTAATGCTCTCTCAGAACAACCTAATCTTGTTTTCAAATTCTCGTTTGAAAACGTCCATGTATGAAGGTCGTGTTCGTTCATCTCATTATTTTGCTCTGTGGAATCGATGTACATTGACATGTTTTTGAACATCGATTTTACATACACCTCTTTGAAGCTTTTCGTGCGATAATGGCTGGACACTTTTGAAAGCAAGTTTCAAACAATTCATCTCGTTCAGGGAACGCTTTCTCATGGGCAGCTTTGTCATAGTTTGTGTAAAAATATCCTTGTCATAGCTTGTTTTCTCATTGAAGATGTTTGCGATGACGCTGAGTGTCTAAATAAAATTTGTCCTGTTGCAGGACATAGTCTTACAAACTTGCATCTTAAGGTCATTAAGGTAGACAGAAAGGTACTTACTCTAGGTGATGACACTACTGATGTGTTATTTATACTTCATTGGAATCCTGTCCTCGACATCTCATACTAGAATCTATTCGTCTTCAACTTAAAATTACCGATTTCATAGAATACTCTTTTCTTGCTTCGTCAGTTGGACACTGACTTTGAAGATTTTGTACTCTTGAACAAAATATTATGGTTTCTGTTCCTTTACTGAATGGTTGACTCCGTGGTTGCTGGCAAAACTTCTTCCTTTTTGTTGCACTTCTACACTTGCTCTCTGGTGTAACATGCAGAAATATGCTTAGTTGTAGCCGTTGAAGTTTGCGTCAGAAAGGAACTCCAAGGCATCATGGCAGGTGTATGATGCGGATTGGTAGCTAAAGGAACATTGATAGTTTTCAAGAGAATTAGGTTTTCTTCACGTGATTCATAAAATTTGAAATCAGCATTAGCATACAATTCTCTGGTATCACCGAGACACACATCTGTACCTGAAATTGATAAGCTGTTCACATGTAATACCTTTTTTTTTTTTATTACTGTTTTGGTCCCTATTGTGTAGTCAAGGAAAGTAACAACTCTACCAGTCCACGTACTCTGCTTAAAATAAAACGCTTCATGTTAATTTAAATTAATTTTCATCTCGCACACGGTATAAAATCTTACCTTAAATGCCTCGTTCCTGAGTTTTTCACACATGATTTTAGTCAGCAAAGCACCAATGTAGTTCACAGCCTGCGTTTTAGTAGTTGTCCTGGCTTATATACTCCAACACATTCTGAACTATGACGGGGAATAATAGAAAAAAAAAACAACAACAACAGTACAAATAATCCAGATTTCAACCATCTGATATGCAACCATTCGCAACAGGACTGACAACAAAGCTTTGAGCGCTCTGAGATCAACCATTCAACACTTTGACATCTTGAGATCGCTGTGGATTAGCCCTTTATGAACTCTTACCTGGACAAATGAAATGACCCGAGGCGATATTCCATATAATCATCTTTTTTTTTTTTTTTCTTAAGCCTTTCAATCCTAAGAAAGTAGGATTATCTGTGCTCTAAGTGTGCCTGTTATTGCTGAGAATTTTTGTCGGTAGAAATTTCGAGTTTGGAATTTTTGCCGGACAGAGGCACTCCGCCTACTCATCGATTTTGAACTGCTAAAAGTTCTTTAACGTGCGTAACGTACACACGGGACCTCCGAAATATATTCGCCCTTATTCGAGAAGTCTAGGCGTCGGGCTTCTTTAACCAGAGGAAACCAGGGCATCGATGAGTCACTGTAAAAAAAATGTAAGTTTTTTATGTCCTTCCATCTCCCAATAGGAGGATCCGCGAGTCGTTCCCGGCTACAACCTCACCGATGTAAGTTGTTTTCACCATGAAGCAGACGCCACATAGCCATGGCGACCGCCCTCACAGTCAGCTTCGAATGGACTGCTGGGTTAGCGTTTTGTATTTCTGGATGCTTCAATGCTTTTAAATTACACATTTAATAAAAACAATTCTGCTGAGCACATAAAACACAAGTTGAACCACACACACAAAAAAATTGTGGGTTAGCCCTTCGCACCCACGATGGGCTTCTATTGTACAATATACACCTTTACTGCTGACTGCTGTAAAGAAACCAACCAACTGAGGAATTCTCCACAAACGTCATTAACTAAATGAAACACCGTGAATTATCTCATTCTTTTATCAATTCGTATATATCGTTTCGCAAAGCCTGAAGTTCGGAGCTGTGTCAAACCGAGAGATTTTCTCTTGAATCTCCATGCGGCTGACGGTCTATAGCGTGAAAATTGTACACATGAAATGACGCGAAATATCGGGTCTTTATAATTTAAATATAGGGAAAGTTACTCCGTCGCTTCTTTTGCCCCCTTAATTATTGCTGTTGCAATAATAACTTGTACAAAATAGCCCCATAATGTATCGAGTTTCACAGCACAGTGGGACCTGCAACGTAAACAAAGGAGCCCCGTTGTCTCAAATGGCGTTACGGATCTCAATGTTAAACAAACGGAGAATTCCCTACTACCATGTGATCACTGAGAGATTCAGAACAACTCCATTGTTGTGTACTCATTTCTCAAATCATAGTTGGTTCTGTTGTTTCATCACACTGAGTTCTGCATCCTGGTTTGTCTGTCTGAGGAATGGTTATTATCTGGCTAACAATTTGACATCACCGTACTATAGCGAAAACATAATCTGTCAAAATAATAATAATGGTAAGTCACAGCACAATTTACTGACCTAAGGACCGTTTAGGAAACACAGTCTGTCTTTATACGCTGATGAATAAATGTGACTGATGTAGGATACAAAACAAGAACATTAGAAAGGACATTGTGATTCTTAATATAAACAGAACGAGAGCCTCATGATACTATTTTAAATTAAAAAAAGTCTTTTTACATTCTGGTGTCCCTTTGCAAGATTTAGCAATACGGCATATCAGTTGCGTCGGCTATGTGATGGTGTCTCATTTAATCTTGTTCTTGTGCAATAAATCAGAAATGCAACCAGATAGCTTTTACTGGCTCTGTTTTTTGGCAATGAAATTTTCTCCGCCAACGCAGGGGATCTTATTAATATAATTATAATCACAATACCTCCTGTCGAGAAGCACTACATTTTTTTCTTGAATATCTGAACCATACCTTTTATGACAAAATAACCACAGGCCTGTCATTATAATAGACTACATGAGAAGAACGGCAATGCCAGGTCTTGGTTACAGAGAGCAACACTGGAGGCAATATAGGGCTGCATATTGAAGAGAAAATCGTCCTTTTCTTTTATTTCATACAATCATTACTGTTATTTTGTTTAGGTAATGCACATGTTATAGATATTTCAAAAGCGGAAACTACGTATTATTGATCCATAAGATATGCTTGAGTTTCTTTCTACGTCTACAAATTGATGTGATCGTTTCAGAGATTACGTTATTCAATAAGTCAGAAAATCATGGATCAGCAAGTCTGTGCGTAAGCATAGCATATTCATCTAGCATACAGTTTATAAATCTTGAAAAATATTTCCCAGGCAGAGCGTTCAGATACTGTGATTTCTCATCAATATTATTATTTCCAGTCTTTGACCTTTTGTCTCACAGTTTCGAATCATTCTGACAGGACTGCCTAAATGACAGCCGTTTGTACTTAGGTGTTTCCGTTGGGTGTTGGGCTTATGATAGATTTTAAGAGCTTCAATCCTGTACTCCTCTATAATTGCCATCTATCGTTGCAATGATCCCCTATCCTAGTGATCAACCTCTTTAATTCGAACAGATGCAGATAAATAGGACAAACAAATTTTTTGTAACTAATCGTCCTGTCTACAATATTTACTTTCAAAATTATCAACATCCCTTACAAGTAAGCATTATATTGATAACAATTTCTACTCAACAGAAGCGATTGTTCCCACGACATAATACAAAGTGAGTCAGAAGTAACCGGGCAGTGAATGCATACTTATTGTAAGTTGACAGATCGCTACTTTTAGACTCTATATTGATCGATTACTTATTAGCGGAATATTGATAGCCAAAGCCAAGGTTTCTTGTACATTAATTTGATTTAATACTTATGACCTTTAATAAATTTTATCATTTGGCCTAAAAAATGTCCTGAATGCCCGGTTATTTCTGATTTCCTCTGTATAATGAATGTCCCATGAAATAATGGAAAGATACCTTATGAAAGAGAATGAGCTTTAAAGCTGTAGCAAAACAATAGAGTTCACCAATATCCCGAGAAATTTCATAGACTCATCATCTTGGCCTTGCTTCGGCCGTAAGTTTGCCTCACTTCTTGACTTGACCCTGTTACGGTGGGTAGAAATTTTGTGACTAAAGCTCTTCGCTATTACAGATGCCCGCTAAAAATATAATAGTAGCGAGTAGTGTTTAAGGTTTAATAACGCAGGAAAACGCTTGACATACTTCCGACATCAGGTTTTTCTGAAATCTTGTGTTCTACTTCCTGTATTGTAATGTACATCTCGTATTTGACGTGAAAAAATGGACTAAAAATGCAATGTCAGTCTACAGTTAAATCGACTGAATTGTTAAGAGGAGAGGACTTTTTGTACCACGACAAAAACGAAGTCCATACTCACTCTCTTTCTGCCACTCATAACGCTACACACGAACACAAAAATACGGTTCAGACCTGTCCATGTCTTCAAGAAGGACCTTTGTTGCTCAAGAACAGACCCAGACTCCGGGTAATTTTCATGATATCAAGGGCTTTTTTTTTCTCATTAATTTTTTTAACAGTTTATATATGCAGAAACGGTTTCAACGATTGTGCCAACAGATAATGCATCTTTCTGGACGTATAACCATAGCTTTTTTTTTTTTTTTTCGCCTGAACGGCCCGTAGAGAAAGTCACTAACGGATCTACTTTATACTGTGTCTGTGGCATCGGCCAAAATAATAATAATGATAATAATAATAATAATAATATTAATTTAAAAATTACATAACAGTTTTGAGTTTTTAGTCTTCGATCATATCTGAGCAGTCTTCTTAACTCTTAACTCCCTCTGGATTATCCGGACCCTTCCTAACGATCTGTGCACTGATCCTCTCCATCTGTCGTGGTTGTGGGCGAGAGCCTGGATCTCCACAGATGTCGTCTTTGTCTATTCTTGAATGTTTTCTGTCCATCTTTTTTTCTGCTCATTTCTTTTTTCCTTCCTATCTACCCTTTTCTTAATCCAGTTTTGGTATGGCCATACCATCTCAATTTTTCTTTTATGAGCACAAAAAGTAGCTGTCAACCATCTAAGTAACATTATCTTATTGCTTATACGAGGCTTTGACTTCTGATATTTCACTGTGCAAAATGCCAACGCAAAGTTCCACCAGGTTCTCAAAAAATAAATCTCAATCTTAACCTGTGAAATTTGTTCTAGTTTCCTCTGTTGCTGAGCGAGTAAGATGCTTGATCACTTCTAAGACTTCTGTCAACAAAAGTGGTTAAGGAATATCTTTACATTGACACAAATTATAAGTACCTATTATTTAGATGTATTATTTAGAATGAGACAAAAATGAACAAAGAAAGTTGCTTTTGTGGTTCATACTTGTCAGACATAATAACAGTCCTTAACTTTGGAGGAAAAGCTATCACATTTATACTTTTATAAGTACCGGCCGCACAATATTAAGTATATAAGAGCAGAACGTGAAAATGAGAGAGAAAGAGGGAGAGGAGGAGGAGGAGGAGAGACAGACAAACAGAGAGAGGATGAGAGAGAAAAAAGGTCATTACTTGCTGCCAAAGCTGATAGTTAGCCCGGTAATCTGTGGATTTGATGAATTAATCCTAGGGAGCAGGTTGGAAATGACTAAATCCGGATACACATCCCGGACAGTAATCGTTCGGCTCTCACAGTTGGGACAGATCGCCCTAATTGGCTCGTAAACATCTTTAGGAGGGTCAAGTATCAATATATACTGGCATCATGAGGGCCAGTGAGAAGAGAGAGGAAATGACAATTGGGATTGGAGATTGATGGAAGTGGAGAATAGTCTGTTATGGATTGAATAGTTATTATCTGTGATACTTAATCAAGAAGCTGAAAAGACGGATCATGATGACAGAAGGTGCTATCGTGATGAGTCTTTTAACGAGGTGGCCTTTATTATTTTTTTTTAGACTGTGTTGTGTTTGGATGTCTGATCAAGCAAAGACAGGAAAGAATGTGGATGAAAATGAGACAGAGGGGTAATGGAGACAGGAAAGAAAGATACAGAGAGGAGACGAAAAAAAGAGAGTGACAATATTAGACGGAACTAAAGAAGTAGAGGGAAATATTTAGAGAGAAATATGCCAGTGATTGAGGGAGCGAGACAGAGAGAAATAGAAAGAGAGCAAAGCCATCGGAGAAGAAAGAGAGACTGGACTGCCGATGACATTTGAAGAGCCAGGAAGAGTCATTTTGAAGAGCCATGATACGGCTCCGTTCTTGTCCTGATTGTATATCTTTTTGTTGTTATTGTTGTTGTTACTGTTGTTTTGTGTGTGTGTGTGTGTGTGTGTATTTGTGTGTGTGTGTGTGTGTGTGTGTGAGTGGGTATGTTTGAATTCTTCTGTGAAATGAAAATGAAATGGCATATCCGTGTTTATTGCTTGAATTATTATGACTGGGAATTTAGGGGAGCAAATGTAAAATACAACGTACAATTCGGATCAAACGCTCTCGAAAGTCTGACATTCAATTATTATGGCCTTTTTAGATTACGTCATACGTAGTAAACTTTTTTCGGTTTTATGTAAGTAGAAACAGATCTGTATGCAACAATGTTGTGTGCCAACTATCACATGGATACATTCAGTAGTTTTCGAGTCCATACGTCTTTTGTGTGTTTTGTTGCAGATGTATAAGGGAACCCACGGCCTTCGTGGGAGATTATTTAAATACAGATCCAGATCAAACCGTTACTGCCCTGTGACTCAAAGTGTATGGCAAGCGTGAACAACTCGATGTTGGCATTTTAGATGATAAAACTGAATGTTATTCAACAAGAACGTGAATGATGTTTTGAACGCGTCATTCTGTCCAACATACAATTCGGATCAAACAATCTCGAGAGTTTACGATTCAATTATTATCGCCTTTTCAGAATAACATCAAACACAATAAGCTTGTTTTCGGCTTTATATAAGAAGAAACACAGATCCCTATGCAACAATGTTGTATGCGAAATTTCATTCAGTAGTTCTCGGGTCCATGAGCCATTTATGGATTTTGTTGCATGCAGTTAATTAAAGAACCCACCACCTTCGTGAGAGACTATTAAATATAGGTCAGACCGATATTGCCCTGCGATTTCACGTGTATGACAAGCGTGCACAACTCGATGTTGGTGTTTTGAATGATTAAACTGAATGTTACTCAAAGAAAATTTGTTTGGTGTTTTGCATGCCTCATTTTGTCGAACGTACAATTCGGATTAAACACTCTCGCGAGTTTGTTATTCAATTATTATCGCCTTGTTCGAATAACGTCAACTGTAGTAAGCTTTTTCGGCTTTATATAAGTAGGAACACAGATCTTTATACAACAATGTTGTGCCGATTTTCATATGGATATATTCAGTAGTTTTCGAGTTTATAAGCCTTTTATGGGTTTTGTTGCATATTTATAGTCCAGAAGAAGATTGTTTTCACATAATAAAAAATGATTATTTGATTACTCGTGAAATTTCTTGTTTTATTCAATCGTCCGTGTTTTTAATTTAAAAACCGGCAGCAATAGACAATATTATTATAGAAGAACTGTTCTTGTTCTCACTAAGCTGGAACTGCATACAGATAAATGTGCTTTAATTATTATCCAGATTATGTGTCGGTTGCTATGTGCCTTCCAATCCGCCCGTAATATCATTATTAAGTACAACTATTTGTCTGAGATGAATTCAAAGAAATATCCATCAGAAAATTGATTCGTAATCCTAACCTGAATTCAGAGTGCATGAGACTCACAGACTAGGAGGATGGTATGCCACAGACTCTACGAAAATGAACGGACCCGATCGATGGTGATAGCCATAAAACTGATACTGATACTGACTGTTCTTGGTAACGGTGACATCGATAAAAACAAACTTTTACTAGCTTTACTTCTTCTTGGGCAAGTTTAAAAATGTTTTGATTGCTAAATCATTGATCCTGTTACCATGACATGCAATCGTCCATGATAAATAATAATGAATGTTAATGTACTAAAACATTATAAAACTCAGTTTTATAGTCTCTGCAAACATCATGTCCACTATTCAGGTTGCCAATTAGAGATCATTTCCATTATTCATTATATATGAGGTAATTCTGTGAAATATTTAATGAAACATTCACACTATTCGTACCAGTGATTAGAGTCACTAATGCCATCAAGAGAGAGAGAAAGAGAGAGAGAGAGAGAATGAAAGAGAGAGAGAGAGCGATATAATGTGGTCAAAATAACTAAATTGTCGGAAAATTGCGCCGATGATTTCGCATAAATATCAGCGTGTATTGTTTTCTTCCTTTTTTGTGTGTGTTTTAAATAGTAAGGCAAAAAAAAGTTACATCTGGAAGAAGAGGTAAGAGAGACAGAGACATAGCATAACACTTTTTTGTCTAATTTAATAAAGTCATAACCGGATAGCAGGATGTTTTATCTTATTATTATTATTATTCAACTTCAAGACCTAACAGGAAAAGCAAATATTAGACAGGAAAAGGAGCAGACAGTGCGCCACAAATATCGTTATCTAACATAACATGCCAAGACCGCGAGGCAGAGCAACATCATGGTAATTGACGCTAGGTTAAGAATACAGACTTATTGATGACCTGTATGTTATTATTAAGTTAACGTTCATTTCCATTCGTATACACACATATAATAGAAGGCACAGAAGGCTCAGAAAACACACACACACACACACACACACTCATACATACACACATGCGCTCGCGTGCATATGCGCGCCCACACAATAAGACAACAAATCATCAACCAAACAAACAGAAACAATTTTTGCGAGGTGGCACATGAAAATTGCCTTTCGCATGTTTTTTTTTTTTTTTTTAACTACAGATCATAATTTTGTCTGCATAATGTTAACATTATCTCACCTGCCTCTTCCGCCGGCTTGAAAACACAACACACGCGCGATATAAATGACAAATGCTCATTTGAAGTTCGGATTGCTTGTTGAAATAAACAAGAAAGTTTGTGACAAATAACTGTTCATCTCCAAATCAGCTCCCCATTCGGCATCGCTTTCAAAAACCGTATTACCGAAATTCGAATTCCAAGAGGAAAAACACGAGAATGCGATTAAGATAAACCATTTCATCATTCAATTAGCTTGAATCGGCAATTTTTATGACATGCATGAACTGTAGCGAATATTAATTTAAAGAAAAGGCTTATTCTGTGTTCTCAAATACAACATTGAAATAAACCTAATCGGTGTCTCGGGTATAGACAGAGATCAGGGGAATAATAAGCTGAGACAGACTGACCTGACAGTGATATGTACAATAAACCTAAAAATGTAAAATATGCAGTTAGTTATTCAGAATTATTGTGGAAAATATTGTATTGATAATTTCATCATGATGGAAAAAAGATAGAAGCTAACTTAAATTTCATAATTACTCTAACTATGCCCCACTGCCTTTTTAGATTTCAAAGAATTCACCAAGAGTAATAGGTCTGGTCACGATCTCAACATTTCATATAACTCTGACACAAAATTTAAAAACCAATAACAGTACAGTATTGAACCAGCTTAACTGATTGTGCATCGCAATGTGGGATACAATGCGACCAATTCCAGCATTCGCTCATAATATTTATGATATGAAGGAAGAGCGATTTGTATCTCATGTCTACAGAATTATATTTTAAAATGATAGCTAGAAGTAAGGAGAAGTAGTCAGTATATCATTGCCAGTCGGTCTCTTTAATGAATGCTATAGAGTGACTGTAAGGTTGACCAGTATGGGCCTTACAAGTTCAGCTATTGCCCGACACCATGAACACTGAACACGGAAGGAAAATATATAGATTTCTGACACAAATAGCTATTGCTTAAGCGAGGGCGCCGCCGGCCTCTCATAGAAAATGTTAAGGGTTCGAGTCATGGTGAAGAATAGGAAAGATAAGAACATTTTCCCGAAAAACAGGGATTATATTTCCCAGGTTTGCCTTTATTTACCTTAATAATCCAAAGTTATCACAATTCAGATAAGGACGGGAAGTACTGCCCGGAAATACCACTCCTCGGACACACACACAAAAAAAAGCAAAACTCCAAAATGTCTAACAAAAATTTTCTTCTGACCAAACCGGGCACACAATTAAAAACGAGATAATCATCGGCCACACATTTAAAGCCAAGATAATAAAAATCCTACCCTACAAAGTGAAAACAATATTCCTTATTTGCCATTTCAAGATTAACCAGCAACATCATAATTGTAGATGAAATCATGAGACCCCAGGCTTTCATATCACCTTAACATCACATTGCACAACGTCACCGTGAAAGAATTTCGCGTATTTCGCCTCATGTCATTACAATCTGACTGTCTCTGAACTTCGGTCATGAGGAACTGTTAAACAGAATTAAATACAGATTGGAAACCATAGTCTCTGAACGCCCATTTTGGAGGCAGGTTACCCGGCTCGCCAAGAGATATCCGCCCCTATGAAGAAAGGGGGGGGGGGCGGAGATGCATTGTGAAAATTTATAATGTTATTAATTATCTGCCATCAATAGCTAGCATGCAAATGTGGCAATCCTCAGCACAATATAATTAGTCCATCCAAATGTCGCTTGCTGCTATTGGCATTTCTTTTAAAGGAGGGGGGGGGGAGGGGGCGCACCTGGATTGGCCAGTTTCGTGTCAAGTTTTTTTTGTATGTGGTAAGAGTAAACATTTCTGTACCAGATTATTGGTCCAGAATGTTCCTATAGCTAAAACATTACTAATTACCTTTTCTTTTAAGATGTGGGGTAGTCAAAATTCAACTAAATTTTCTATCTCATTGAGGGAGAAGATGGTGTTCCCTTTTATTCTGCCCCTATTGACAACAGCAACTACTGAATTCAATATGTGTCTCGTGAGGATTTTTACTGTTTAAAAAAAGTCTTTGGGTGCTGGTTGGAAAGCTTCCTCATTCAGGTTCAGTTAAGCGAAAAAAAAAAAGGATATGTCTCTACGAGAGTATATTAAATAATAAATAATTAAATAAATAATAAA
Source organism: Peronia peronii (assembly GCA_039654565.1). NCBI lineage: Eukaryota > Metazoa > Mollusca > Gastropoda > Systellommatophora > Onchidiidae > Peronia > Peronia peronii. Next base: position 12,382 of record JBCEWB010917299.1, read on the forward strand.
TGCCAAGACCGCATTTGAGACCCAAGATTTAAGAACAAGCCCTCCAGAAGGCATTGAAGAGAGGGCTTCACGTTTCATGGCATACGATCACTTCGATGTCCTCTCTACCAAATTATAGAGTTTTGTGCATATAGTACGGTTTTTTTTCTATGTGTTTTATATTCAATAGATTTAAAACATTTTTTTTCCGTTTCTCTCGAAATTGTGTTTTTGCCTTATTTTTCCAGTTCCTCCAAAACCTACGAACATATTTTAATCATATTTTGCATGCATACTTTCCGTGACATAATAAATAATATTCCTTCTAGGAAAGTTCTGTGCTAAATGGGTCCTATATAAAGTCACAATAGATCAAAGGAAAACAATCAGAACATTATAAAACAGCAGTATTTCATAATTCAGACAGCGGCAGCTCAAAAGAAGTTTACGATGACTTGGCGAGTTATGGAACTGGAATCCATGGATTATCCAGAAGAAAAAAAAACATGCTCAGTTTGATGGGTCGCTGAAAAACAAAAAATGACCACCGCTACTTTGGTGTACCTGGCAACATCGGATGATGCTGTTTCAAAATCTATCTATTTCCCTCCACTGGTATGTCAGCCACTGCATTTCCAGAGCTCTCGGACTGTGAAGAAACCCATGTCCAGGCCCACCAGTAAGGCGACCCTTATGGTGTGATGATAAATATTGGCGGCCTACACTGCAAGGAAAACAATTGGGATTTTCATAGACACTAAGGTGAAAAGTGTCCCGTCCGCCTCATTCACCTGAATTTAAAGTTGTAACCTATTTTATTTTCTAATGATTTTTAAAATTGATTCGTGTTTTAAGACACTGAGGAGTTTGCAGCTGTATTCCAAACCAGAGCTTTGACCTTAATTCCTGGTTAACTCACAGGTCGTCTTTTAGCCTGCGCTCTTCTGCAGGAAAAATGCTCACGAGGCAAATATTATGAGCGGTGGAGTCAATTTTAAGATAAGGGGGTTTATTTCATCCATCTCCTGTTGTAAAAAAACAAAAAAAACCCAGTGATTGAAACAATTGAAAACACTGATACAACACAATTGTTCATTGCCGAAATGGGCAGATTACACTCCATTCACGATTTACTACCGAGTTGGAAATGCTGAGATAAAACTGAAGACGTCGCGCCATAACACCCTGAAGAAATAAACTACACTGTTTGGAAATATCTCCTAGTTCGACCCCAGACAGGCAAAGGAAGTCTATAATTGCTATGAGGTCTGACAACACTTCAGCAGCAAACTTCAGGTGAGCTAAATATTATGATTACACCAATGCTCCTTAAGGCATACTAAAGCTAAGAACTTCTGTAAAGTGCTGTAGATAAATGATTATGTCTGACAGACTTGCCGAGAACTTTTCGAGACAAACAAAAATTTTAAGCGACAGCAGCCCAACCAGTTCTTTGTTGTTTTTGTTAATGATGGTAATGTTGTCTGCCTGCTTATTTGTTTTCTCTTAAATGACAGTCCAAACATATATTTCTATATTAAAGGCCGATTATGATGCATGTGGAGATAAGAGCATTGACTTTCACATAATATCCGAAAAGGCATTCATCCATCAAAGTTGCCGGCATAGTTAAGGATTAGACGGGCGACAGCTGGAGTACACCACATGAGATAGTATAGACCCCTCGAGCAGATGGCACTTATAAGCCTTGGTTGCTAACATAGGAGAGGGAAAACTCCAGTCAAATGCCTGGAAACGGATGGGCTCCTCCAGGTTCAACCATCCAAGAATCCCGCATGGCACAATTTACCAGTGTAGGCCCGATGACGCCAGACAGAGCTGATGAACCTGATTCAAATGGCCAAATAGATATTGTAATCAAGCATCTAGAAAGCAAACAAGACAAGCCCTCATTGACGACACTAACACATCTATGAAAGGCTTTTAGCGCCTTGTGTGGTTAACACGTTTTTGCATCTGACTTTAACACCTTGAACTGTCCGAACCAAAGCCTTTTCATACCTATACTAGCTGAGTAAACTGCGGCCAATCCATAATTTGATCAGAGAAGAAATGATTCAGGGTAAATAACAGTAAAACAATTGTCATAATATGGAAATCATTCAGGAACGTGGTGCAATTAAGAGTCGGAAAGCTCAGTATGGAAAGGAAAATCGTATTTTTTTCGTCAATAGAAGCGTTGATAGTAAAGCAGAAATAAAAGTAATATAGACTAGATTCTATTCTATGCACTTGAATCAGAGTACAGTGACTTATCAAATGCTGTGAGAATGGAAGATCAGTCTTTCTGTCACTCCGGTGAGTGGTCTAACCCAATTTAGATGCAGTAGGTGGTGTAAATGGCTCAATTCTTAAGGGACAATCTTATTTTCGCACTCTGTCTGTTATTTACAACCTCTGTTAGCTGAACATTCAAGTGCTCAAAAATTGAGGCTAATTCACAGAGCGCGGTAAGACGAGATATCGATCAAACATGAAGAATAAATAGAACTTTACATCAGTTTGTCACAAGCAGATACTGTAGCAAACAGAAAGAAACTTTGAAAGCTTTTATCCCTGTCTGTGCCATACATAAGATTGCCAGCATTTTTACTTCGCCAATAAATTTGCTGAAAATTTGCTAGCAAATAAGATCAGTAATTCCCCAGAAATTTGCTGACCATTATCAATCAACAAACATTACTGAAAAATCGAACTGTGAAAAGTCCCTCGCCACATAATTATTCTCATGTTTCTCTCTCTTTTTTTTTTTCATTACGGATTTTCTTCTTTCATGTGTTCCTCTGCATATGTCCCCCGGCTCGCTTTTTTGTCGCTACATTTTTTCTTTCCATCATGGGGCATGTATATCATGGGGCGTGCTCGATTTCTATGTTTTTTAATATGTTCCTCTCGCCTTGTATTTTCTTCAGTCAAACACATTCACGAGCGATCACGTCTCTTCATTCCTCACTGCCCATTGTCTCTATTTCCTCTTATTTTTAATAGTACACTTTTTCTCGCCAAAGTTTCCCATGCTAACACAAATTACGTGTCATTTTGAAAATGATAAACTGAAACTTATTTAGCAGACAAGTGAGTGAGTTTAGCAGTTTGCAACATAAAACGGTCATATCGTGTTTGTTTGTTTGTTTGTTTTTGTTGTTGTGTTTAGCTATTGGAAGACCTTGAGGAATGAAATCACCTCGGGAGGG
>JBCEWB010917410.1:0-15574 GCA_039654565.1 Peronia peronii
GAAGAGAAACCGTTAGAAAGTCCTCCCTGCCCAGTCAAACACCTGACCCGCCCCTGCCCTTAGCTCTACCATTTGTCAATGGCTTTAGAGGTATTTTTGCTTCAAGTAAACTCTATAATGAGCGACTCTGCTTGGCTGGCATAAAAATTGATATGACAGAGAGCAAAAATATCAGATATGTTTAGTTCCCTTGTTGCCATACATTATAGCTTGTGAGCCTTCGCCCATCCTTGTGTTGGCCGGCATACACAAACACACTCACTTGGCAGTCCCACACTAGGTTCTCTTCACCCATCTCGTATTGGCAAGGGGGGAGTGATGCACACCTAGGCAGTCAGTGCAACTGACAGCTGTCTTGATACATGCATACCTTCCAGAAGGTGAAACAGTCCTGCTTTTGACTCCCTTCATTGCCCCACATTGGTGAGGATACACACACACAGAGCTCTCTTTGCTCATCTTGTCCACATGCACACACACAAAGATTGAGAACAGGAACAGAAAGGCATTGCTTCTGATTTCAGTCACATCATTGGATCACGTTCATTCTTACACTCTAGTGCACCAACTGTAACAAATCGATCTTTTATCCAGAACTCGCTGGTTAAAATAACTGAAAAAGTACATTGCTCTAACTCTGAATACAAAAGTTGACAGCCATTACAGATATTGACTTCAAAGTTTTAACTCGACATAGGGGAGAAATACAGATTCATAGGAGCACTGTCTTCAAGATTCTAAAAAAGATAGCAAAAGGAGTCTGGATTCATTTTGTTTTAGCTTGTAAGAAAGCAGGTGAGAAATAAACTTATGACCTTGTTTTGACTGATTAGATCTGTAACGGTCAGGCTATACAGTTCATCTGAAAGTGATTATGGCTTTAAATCTTCAGAGTGTTGTTGGGAAGTGATTCAGTTCTTGACTTTAGGAGATGACTAGAGATGCAAATAGACCATGACCTAACTTAAGCTTTATGGCATTGTTGTTGGTATGTTACTGAAATATGATTAGCATCTTTGTTACAGGTTACAGAATTTCAGTTTTCTTGTCCTTTTTTATCCAACCCTTTTCACAACATTGATAACTCTTGTTTCAAAATTTGTTTCAAGCTAAAATGAATGCCGTGAGAATGAATAATCCAGTTATCATCAAATCATGTCATAGTCATAGTATGATTTAGTATGAAGTAGAGATAGGTGTATGAGATACGGAAATAACAGATTAGTCTGAAGTGTCCAAACAAGCTACCACTACACTGAAATGAGGAAGTAAAAAAAAAAGATCTGATATTATTGGTGCTTTTTGAACTGACTCAGAGAAACCAGAATGTCAGTTTCCCTTTCTGTTAGCTCTAATAATGGGGACCAAATTTTTGCAAGGATTTTGATCTTTGTCCCTGAATGCTGCAGACCAGGAAGTGTCATGTGAGCTTGCTCAGGCATTATAGAACCAACAGGTCTGGGGCCATAGAAATTTTGAACCAGAGTATTTTCACATCCTCGTCGCCACACCCCGTCCTCTATCCCCCTTTTTTTTTCTATTTAACAGGTTCAGTGGTATAGTCTTGGAACATTGCAGTGTATTTGTTCTTCATAGCATGCATTTTATAATTCATGGTTCTGTTGGTTTGACTATTAATTGTAATTTTGATAAAATTGCTTAGTAGAGAATGGATGGTCATATTAATTCCTGTGAGTGCTGCTGCAAGAAAGTACAGATCAAACTTAGCAGGCAGTCTCAGCTAACTCATTCAAAAGATCCAGGTTTCATTGCGATGGTCCCACTAGGAGAGAGCCCAAAAAGCTATGTCCAAGCGAAATGGCTGAATGAGTATTGAATTGGATCCTTAATTGTGGCAAGGACATGACAGGTTTTCTTTCTTGACTCAGCCTTACAGGCCAATCATCAGTTGAGAATGTTGGCATTGATGCATAGCTTGAAGCCGGATGGCATATGTGTATTATTTTTGCTGTTGATCACATCCAGCTAAAGTACGGTCTTGATTTTCATCAATCATCTCATTCCTTATAGCCATGTCAGTATGGCTGGATATCTATTATTTAAAGTAAGAGGAAGATTTTGTCCCTGCCACAAAAATGCTGAGCCTGTACAAATCCAACATAAATGTAGTTCTATAATGATTACATTGCTGAGGGCTTTGAAATGGGAAAGAATGTCTGAGAAACTGATGAATTTTGTCAAGTATTATGACAATACATTACTTCAGGAACCATTGTAGTGGGCAAAGGGGAAGGAATCTAGCTGCAGAAGTTAATGACCCGAGAGTGGCTTGATGGTATCATCCCCAGGCTTAAGTGAGGTCACCGGGAAGGGAATAGAATGTGATAAACTGCGATGAAGGGGATTTGAAGTAGGGATAATTACACATGGGCCTATGACCATTAAGATTGTAAATTCCTCCCATTCACAATCACAGGAAGGAGAAAAAAAAAGCAGCACTTTTTTAAAGATGTAAGTTATGGACCATATATTAGCAAGGAATGTGACTCTGGATCAGAGGTGAATCACATCAGCTACATAGAGTATATCAGAGTATATGTATTGTATTAAGGTTTTGTGTGATACTAATAACCCAATCTGGTGGGAAATTGATATGCAACTGATTTTGACTGACTGCGAGACAAAGAAAAGATGTGTTCATATTGCTTTCTTTGACAAATAGCTGGAAAATATTGTACAGGAAACTTGTAACCCTGTTTCATACAGTCTTTGTTTGAAACAGTGTTCTATGTAAGGATGGTCTCTTTCTTTTTGTAAGAGGGCACTTACAAGTAGTGATGTGATCTACATTTTGAGTGGTTAATAAGTACAAACTTCTTTCCTGTTTGAAAGACATCCAACTTTTAATAAACTTGATCACACTTGGTGTGTTCATGGGTATGAGTGTCTTTCTTTGTCCTTTTCTTTTCTTTTTTGTTTCTAATTGTTGTATATGCGTGATGTTTGTTTGTTTTTAGGTTCCTTGCTAGGAAGACAGTTCTTTTGAACTGACAGAAGAGATTGCGCGTGGCTTATCAGTTGGAAAAAAATATCATGTTCATTCTTTTATGGCCATTCATCTACAGTGTTTTACAGTATGACACATGTAATTGTTAATTCATTGTGGTTTTGTTTGTAATATCAGGACAGAATTTGGACATAAAAATGTGGACATGTCACAGTTCTGACTTCAGTTGATCACCTTAGTTTCTGAGGGGACCACTGTTTTTAAATTCCTTTTGGGGAGATATGTGGGTGAAGAGATGGCACATACTTCGTTTTGTACCTGCTTTCCACTCAAAGCACAGTGTCTGCTCTCTTTTCAGGAGCATCGCATGAAGTCCCTTATTCGCACTCACTAGCATGCATACTGTGGTTACCATACCTTGGATAACTGAATGAATCCTAGAATCAAATGTTATTTTTTCTTTTATCTTTTCAGAGGTCCCAAAGCCATTCCAACATGATGCTTGCACCAGCTGTTTTCTTGCTGGCATTGAGCTCAGCCTTTGCCGGACCAGCATATATGAAGTACTTCAGAATCGAACCATCTGAAAGTAAACCCCAGGAAAAGTCAGAGCTTCAAGCCCCTCCCTATCCATCTCTGGGCAAGAAGGCTGAGCTGTTCCAGGGTGCGGCCAATGGAGCTGTTTATAAGCTGTCCTATGCAGACTACCAGGAGACATGGGAAAACTTCAAGAACACTCACAGTAAGCAGTGTCAACATTTGTGTGAATGATTTGAGCTTACTTAAACTTTTGTGTACCTGCCCACAGTTTGTTTAAATTGGCCTGCTATGATGGAAAGGGCATGAAGAGGGAAAGTGTTGTGACATAGCATATAATTTCCCTGCAATCCACCATGAAGAATTACTATTGTGAACAAAATATCTGTAGCATATTAATGTGAAGTATTTCTAATCTTGTTTTTAGCAGGAAAGACAAATTTAACAAGAGCAAGCCGAGAAATTATATATTATGCATGTATATGTTCACTAAACCACTCATTGGAATACATTTTCTGACCTGGAAATGATCATATTTTATTAATTTGAAATAGATATAATTAGGGGTGTACTGTTTTAACAAGCAGGAAAGATAAACTCATCAGCTGCAAGGGTTTATCAGGATGTGAATATATGATAATGATTGAGATATTATAATGGTGAATGTTCTATTCTTGCAAGACACTACAAGATATTAAATTACTTTCTTCATTGGGGTCATTGTACTTCTTCAAAGAATGGAATGACTGCTGGATTGTGGAATATATCATTCTAGCTGATTATCGTCTTTCTCTCTCCCATTGTCTTGCCCCCTTGTCAGACAAAAAATACAGAACTGAAGAAGAGGAAAGAAAGAGGTATGCCATCTTCATGGAAAACATCAACCTGATTGAGTACCACAACTGGAAGTACCACAACGGCCATACCTCCTTCTATCTGGATGTCAACCATTTCACAGATCTCGTAGGTGCCTTTGTTACCCATTGAAAGATTTTTTAGCACAGTAAAGATTATACTTATTGGGTGTTTTTTTGTTTTGTTTTGTTTTTTTTTTTGTTTTTTAGTTCTAAAGGTGTTGGATAAGTTATGATAATGGACTGAATCTTTTTTTTTTTTTTTCCCTGTACAAGAGTGTAATAGACAGTTTCAGAATGTACCAAATTCCTGAGCAACCAGTGTTGGCGTTCGCACGTTCTGAATTTTTTTATGACAATTTGTATTCATTAGATACCTAATGAGTTATTTCGAGATCCATCACATGACCGAGGAAACATTGCTCACATGTGGCTTTGTTTATATGGTGTGACATCTCTAAATGCATATCATTCATCAACATTTGTCTGTAATGCACAGAGCATGTAAACAAATCAGCATATGAGCAAAAAACCTCGGTCACGTGACTTTTCTGGAAATACCTCATTTAATACATTGCATTTGCTCCAGGGTGGGATTTTGACTTGCCTGTTGTGGTTCCCTTCTCTGTTCCTTTGTCCTTAAGTAGTATTAAGTTACCATGCAGGGTCAAAGAATTTGTCAGGCAGGATTGAGCCCTACCTTCATTTAATTGAAAACCTGGAATGAAATGCACTTCAGTCTGGTTTGAGAGAATCTGTATCAAAAAGAGAAAAGTTGTTTTTGTGAGGTCATGTGCTACTCTAATGATTCAAGTTTTATATTTGGTGGTGTTTGAATGCTTGCACCTTAACTTTCAACTTTTAGTCTGTGGTTGATTTTGGTGGTGTTAAGCCTTGTGGGGCTCTCAACTCAGTGTGTGATATGTGATAGATACTATTCATTCTAGAGGCTTCAATTGCTATCGCAAATGCTTGTAAAAAATTCTGATATTCACTTGTCAGTATTGTTATTCTGCAGACCAACGAGGAATTTCGCATGCTAAATGGTTTTGGTGTCAACAAGACTCACACTCCTAATCGCCAGTGCAATGAATATCATCCCCACACCAAGAAAGTAGCCGACAGTGAGGATTGGAGATCTAAGGGCTTGGTGACAGCTGTCAAAAATCAGGTCAGTGGCAAGGGATGTGCAGTGAACAGAAATTGCCACACTATCTTGCTGCTGGGCGTTCAGAGGTTTTATTACTGCAATCTTATTAAAACTGTTAAGAGCGTAATTTAAAAAAAAAAAAAATGCTTACATGGCTAATATTCCCCCATGGGGGCGCGGGATGTAAGTAGGTTGTTTGTTCCCATCTGCAGGCGATGAAAGCCCGCCATCTCCCATGGAATGCCATCCTCGATATTCCAGAAATGACATCTCTTCTCTGTCATCTTGCTCTTGTCCTCTGCCCCCACTTTCTTTCCTTTCTTCTTCTTGACATAGAAACATATCTTACCATGTTTGGCACAGTATAGCCATGATGGTGCTGATGTGTCGTTAAACCCCAACACTGACAAACGGCATTGCTAAGATAGTGAACATACAGTGTCATTGCTGGGACTGCATGGTAGAGATTTGCTGTTTGTGGTATTTGGCTCTCAACTTCCACTCACACTGCATAAACATTTTTTGTAGTGATGTGATCTACATTTTGAGTGGTTTACACTCATGATTACAAAAAAATGATTTGTACTTATGCTTTCTTTCTTTACAGAAGCAATGTGGATCCTGCTGGTCATTTAGCACAGTAAGTTTTGTTTTTGGTATCGTAGTCATATCTAAGAAGTCATTTTCCGCTTGTTAGGCTTTTTACTTTTTCTTTCTTTTTTTTTCTCTTTCTCCTGAAATAAAACACCTGCCTTACAAAAACTAGTATAGAATTTCAACAGCTGTACTCCTAAATACACTTTTGGATGGATTGTTTGATATCATCTGTTGCCAAAACGCTGTCCTCCTGTGATTATTTTCAAATATGGCTGGGAGAAATAAAAACATCTCCATATTTTTGTCATTTTGTGTTATTCCTGTTTTATAAATTTGAAATTTTATCTATTAGAGAAATATTTACTTTCATCAGATTTATGGTCTTATTCGTTAGCATCTATATATAAAATATTGACTCTGATTGCTTCAGACTGGCTCAGTGGAGGGACAGTGGTGCAAGAAAACAGGCAAACTGGTCCCTTTGTCAGAACAGCAGTTGGTGGACTGCTCTGGTAACTATGGAGATCAGGGATGTAATGGTGGCCTCATGGATTATGCCTTTGAATATATCATCGATGCTGGCGGTCTGGAGTCTGAGGAAAGCTACCCATATGAGGCTCAGGTAGGTAATCTGTAAATACCATAGAGTTTTTCTTTTTTATCTCATTTGTTTTTAGGACTTCGGAAATAGGCTGTCACAACGTAACCGGAAATCAAGACAGGCAATGACTGATTAGTGAAAAAAAAAAAAAAAACCAGAATAAATGTGACACTGAAAGACTGCCCCGATGTAATTATGAGCATTAATGTGAAAATCTATAACCATGGCAGTTGTAAGTGAATAAAACATCCATGCCGTTATTTCTTAAGAGCCAACAAAGCAAGTGAACAGGGCAGCATATTTAGAGCTGTGGAAAACCAAATATTAAAGTTTTTCAGTGACCAAATGATCTGTTCAAAATGAAATAGATATGATGTAAATTATGGTCCAAATTTCTGTAGGTGAAAGAATTTGCAGTATTGTTGAAACAATTTTTGTATATTTGAAACTCATGTAGATGTTCAAACCATGTAGATGTCATGAGTACTTCGGTTCATGTTCCCTAAATAAATTTGTCCTTTGAATTCCCCATCTTATTGAGAGTACCTAGGTATCTTCGCTTTTACTGGGAGGAAAACTTCTTTTTAAAAAAGAACTTTTTTGGGAAGCATATAGTAATTTGTGATTCATAATACAGTAAGCAGAGATTCAGAATATGTATTGGAGGTAATGTAAGAAAAGTGCAGGTATGCATGTCAGACAACATAAACACATACACAAACATGCTTTGTCACTCTATCACCCAGTTCTGTACTCATATTCTGAGCGATGAAAAGATCATGATGTGTGTAAAATTTTTCTTTCCCGAATTTGTGCAAGAGATGTTGATGTTTGGGATTCTCAGAATATTTTTGATTAAACAAAAAAACAACAACATTTTTTTCCCACTTTCAGGATGACACCTGCCGCTTTGAGAAGGACATGGTCGTAGCCAGCATCCGTGCCTGTTCTGATGTTGTGCCAAGGGAAAGTGAGGATGCTCTGAAAATTGCTGTGGCAAATATTGGACCTATTTCAATAGCCATCGATGCTAGTAGTCCAGAATTCCAGTCTTATCGAGGAGGTAGTTGTATTGTAACTTTCGGAATTTTTTTTTTTTTTTTTTTTTAAAGTAGATAATGTCATTGAGGATATTAACTGACTGAAAGCTGTTATCGCAACATGTAAGATGTAAGATCATTTGCGTCACAGCGACTGAAGACCAATATCGTGACCCCTGCGATCTCAGGATGAACATTTCATTGTAAGCTTTAGATCACAATAACTGCATAACAGGCTGTGTTCTCTGTTTTTGAAGTCATTTCCCTTTGATTAGAACTTGGTTAGAACCCTATTGCTTGAACGTTAAATTTTTTACTAATTTTTCCTGACATCACCTCCAGTGTTTGGTCCAAAACATTCTGCACGGAAGAGAACATATATCTTTGACATTATTCAAATTCCCGACGAACAAATGTATTCAGACACTGATCTAGACCCAGACTGTGTTGATACTGAGTCCAAACAGTGTAAAAAGAATGGTTGTAAAGGAAAGGGTCGTTCAAAGGTCAGAAGTCAGAAGGGGAAGGAAAGTGGAACCTGAAATCTAGATGTAGATCGCAGTCAGATCAATGCAGATCTAGATCGGGATCTACTCTATTATACTAAGAAAGATTACTGGTTATTAGTAAAGTGTGCATCTTCTTGTTTGAAATATGTTTATTTGATCAGGATAATTGTTTACCAGTGTTTTTATATTGCTTGTAATTGTAGTCTTCGTGATTAGAAAAATAATGGGATCAAGGCTGGGTAACCCAAATTTTTTTTTGGTGTGAAATTTTTGGTCATTTTTAAAAATTCATAAAGAAAAAATAATTCAACATAACACAGACCTGTTTGCATTATAGCACATTTTACTCTTCTTTCTAACAGCACTTCAAAATTGAAGATTCTATCTTCATAACTTTTTAACAATGAATTTTTGAAAACACCCTAGAAAGAGTGGGTTCAAGGAACTGAATGGAGCAAAAGAACTGGTTCTCAGTGAGTTACATTGTCTTCGAGAGGTTTTAATGTGAATTTTTAAAATTATTTTTCTTACAAAATTTAGTAATTTTTTAGGAATTAGAGGTGTTAAGAATTTTATAAAGATGATCAACTTCGATGTGTTCTAGGACAACTTGGCAAGGCAAATCAGTACACGTATGTATTTTTTTTCTTCTCCCAAAGGTGTTTACGACAATCCCAATTGCAGTGAAGAGCAGCTGGATCATGGTGTGCTCGCTGTGGGCTATGGCAGTCAGGATGACAAAGATTATTGGATTGTCAAGAACAGGTGAGATTTAACTCTTACTTAAGTTTTATTTTCTTAAATTTATAAATTTATTTTCATTTAAATTTCATTTTATTTATTTATTTATTTATTTATTTATTTTTTATACTAGAAGAGACCCATGCCCATCATGCGAGATTATTTAATAAATAGGTCAAACTGATATTGCCCTGTGACTTAAAGTGTATGGCAAGTGTTCGCACCTTGATGTTGGTATTTTGGATAATTGAACTGAATGTTTCTCAAAGAAAATGTGTTTGGTGTTTTAAATGTGTCATTCTATTGAACAAACAATTCCGATCAAACACTCTCACGAGTTTACTATTCAGATATTATTGCCTTTTTAGAATAGCATCAAACATATTAAGCTTTTTTTTTGGCTTTATATAAGTAGAAACACAGATCTTTATGCAACAGTTTTTTGTGCCAGATCTCATATGGACATATTCAGCAGTTTTTGAGTCCATAAGCCTTGTATGGGTTTTGTTGCAGATTTATAGTGTAGATAATGTTTCCATAATTTTAAAATTTTTTTTTGTTTTCAAATTTAGAATTGACCATCGAAATGGCAGTGTGAAGAACTTGATAGGTATAGTAATGATTCTAGTGGTTAATGATGAACTGGATTATTGTGACTGTAATCTGATCCAGAGTTTGTAATCAGTCATGGAGACAATGTAAACTGATGTAGGAAAACATTTCTACATACATAGAAATATTGGTCTTTTTTAGAAAACAATAGTAAATGAATTAAAATTGATAGAATTATATTTTGTTTTTCATGTAAAAAGTGCTCGTTCTTTAGATTGTCGTATCTAAAGTGAATTAGATACTTTTTGGGTTGCATAGGTTTGTTCAATCCTTGAACATTGCCAGGTTGTAAATCTATAATTAGCCCAGATTCAAGTGAGATCATCCTCCTGTCTGTGAAAATGCTGCTGCCATTCTGTTGTCCTCTGAACTGGACATTTTCCTTTCTTTCTCACAGCTGGAGCGAGAGCTGGGGCGACAAGGGCTACATTTACATGAGCCGTAACAAGGACAATCAATGTGGTATAGCCTCTCAAGCCAGCTTCCCTATTGTATAAGCAATGATATGATGTGACTAAGTTATCATGAACAACACTGCAACACGGCCGGTGCCTTTCATAACATCGTACACAAACTGTTCTACTGTTAAGTTTCCCTCTGAGTGTCTTCATCGAATGAATTGAAATGTCAATTTCATCTCAGATTTCGGAAGAGTGGCAGAAAATAGCAGTTTGAGGGGGAAAAAATTAAAAAGAAAAAAAGACTGTTTAACCAAAAATTGTTGTTCATGACACTTTTATTTCTTCTTTTTTTAGCTTAGCATAATGTTTTCATATTAAGTGTTATAGCTTTAGTGCATTTTAAGCAGGAACATTTTTCATGAAATTTTTGGCACTGTCCGCAGTGTGTATTTCTGAAAGAACTTGCTCTTTGTTAATTTTTGGGAGAAATAGGTACATAATATGATTGCGTGATTTATGGAACCAAATTTAAAAACACCTGTAAGGTGCAGATAGAAGACAATGTTTTGGAAAATGAGAAAACTCACAACAGAAATTTAATTTCATTTCTATAAAAATTTGGACTAAAAATTGGTTGCATAACAAACTGCAAAGAAATGACATAACGCTAGAAAAAAATTTTGTTGTTGTTTTGTTTGTCTTTATTGATGCTGAAATCTCTTAATTACATTATGGAGGAATGAACTGTATGTGAGTGGTTGATGACCTAAATTGTGGAACTTCATACTATGCTTACATAAACAAATGGAGATGTTCATTATTTTTGTCTTTCTCTAAGATGTAAATGTAGGATTTGAGTATATATGTATTTGCATTATTGTAATTCCAAGCATTCCACACCAACAACGTTAAATAGCTCAACATCAGGAATACAAGAAAAGATATTCTTTACTGGAGATTTATGAGCCAATCATAGGAAAAGAAATATGTTTGTGATTAATTTAATGGCAGTTTTCTGATGTTGTTAGAAAACAATGTACAAGAGAAAAGCAAAGGAATAAGTGGCTTCCTACATTTATAGATCCTCTGAAATAATGCTTCACTTTTGCAAAACATCTGGAACTATATGAAATTCTTTAGAAATCTATGAAAATATGCATTAGATATAAACTTAATAATTCATTGCTGTTTGCTTTTCACACATTTGCCTGTTATTGTGTTACATCTCTTACAAGAAAAAAAATTAGATCTACATGATGGTGAGGGTAAAAATCTCGTGTTAGAACTTCAGATTTCTGAAAACATTTACCTGCGCTGATCTAAAAACTTGCCTGATGTATTATTATTTTTCCAGGTTCTCAATCTCTTTAATTTTAGTTGTCTTGCTTTCTTTTGATCAAGTCTGTTGTTTGGGATCTGAATATCTGTTTCTAGTCTTAAGAATTGTAGGTACATGAATTATACTGAATAAAATCCACTTTTTTGAATGTTGTATAGTTGATCAGATGAAAGGGCAATGACATTAATTGTTGAGAGGCTCAATTTTGTTTGCTGGATTTTTCTATGACAGGGTCAGCTATGGGCCACCGTTGATTAAGGTGTAATTAGCCTAGCGCTCGTCTTCTGGTGGTCATGGGTTAACCGACTCCAGGTGGTTGAAAGACATTTAAAGACCATAACCTGATAGTCAGGATCAACATTTTTTTTGTCCCAAAAGATAAGGCAGGGCTATAAAGATTGTTACTTGAAGAAGGAAACTTTGCTCAGTTTCATGCTGCTGCGGGATGTTTTGAGCTGGTACTTGCCAGATTTTTCAAAAAGCTGGTTAGAAAAAATTGATCTTTCACTCTATACTCTGTTTCTGTATACGGACTCGCAGCTCTAGTTATGCTCAGAATACAGTCTGGTGGATGGAAAATGTTGCCTCTGATCTGATCATGGGTGGACAGGATTAGCATGTATTCATCTTTGGTGTGGCAATAAAGTTTCTTTACCTTGTCTTTTTGCCTGATTTGTTAGTAATGAGTCACATTAGATACTGGTGTGTCAATTTGTAACGTCAGATTCCAAATAATGAAGGACTTTGTGTTAATTAAACTGGCCACTGAAGGAGCCAAAAAAAAATGTCTTAAGATTTACATTTGTTATGTTTTATAATCTTTGTAAGCAGATTTACATTGTTTTCAATAGTACCATTGTTATTTGTTTTCTCTCTCTCTCATATAATTATTACATCTCTGTTGCTTTGGAACCATTTATTTTGGATTCAGTGCTTCAGTTTACCAGGTATGTCTTCTTAATTAAGCCTATGAATGTATTGATAGATTTATGGAAGGTTGAGTGGCAGCTGATTTATTTGAAATGTGTATAAAATGTGAATGCTCTGTTTTTTCTACAATGAAACTTTGGCTTCAAAATGTGAATAAAATAACTAACTGTGAGAATCAAATTTGTTAATCTGCTTTCATATTTCTTTGTGTGAAAACTCTTACTTTTGAGTTTCCATTGTTCAACATATAAGCATAGAGAAGGGGGAAAAAGTAAACAAATCTCCATAGAATATAATGATAAAAGTTGTTTAGAAATGCAAATCAACCCAAAACAATTATGCAAAAGATATGTATTTGTAAATAAAAGTTTTTGAAAATCTGATGCTTTGATTTGTTGTTCTTTATTTAAATCTGAATTATATGAATGAAAGTGACTAAAAAAAAAAATTGAAAAATTTAACAAAATCAAATAAAATCTGATCAGGCTAAATACAATGGTAGCCATTGCTATAATTATTCTCAATTCATTTGGACAACATCAGGTAATACTTCTGTGGCATGTTGCAACCATTGATTCGATGAATGTTGGAAAAACATGACAAGACTTCATCTCTTTATTTACAAAATTTTATTTATTGTTACAAACAATGTTTTGCATTTTTCACAACATAAAATCTCATTCATACAAGACAGAGGGTTTTTTTTCTTTTTTATAGATCACATCCCAAATTACATGTTGGACGGAAATAGGAAAGCATATAAGAAAATCAGCGGTACATTTATAGCCCATGAGCTGAGATATACAATGGAGATGACATTAATGCACTTTGTGAGCGAGACATTGGGAGAAATAAATAAGAAAACAGATGACAGAGCTGCTTACCAGTTCTTCAAACTTGACCTTCTCATAGAAATTTACTTGCTTCGCATTAGTAAGATGTACTCAGATGGAACATTAACATGCTATTTCAAGCAGATTAACAGTACAATTCAAATAAGTTAATAGATTGTTATATATCAATCTTGGAACAATTCTTTGCTAGAGTACATAAGCAGTTTGTAGATCAATGGACCCCTGGTCATTTTACATGAATCAAAACTTACAGCCAGAAAAGGAAACCAGCTGAATCCTGAAATACTAAATAAATTCTTCGTCTTTTTTCTGAGCAGATTACTAATATAAACTGATTTGATCCCGAAAGAAAATGTGCAAATATCCTTACCTAAACTACATGAACAAAGCAGGCATGCCCTAAACAGCCATGCACAAGAAGATAGAGGCTATCAGGAAAGCAGATGAGACATCAATTTCAAAATACACTTATGCTATTTTCATATCACAGTATGGGCAGAACAAACTGTACATACCAAATTTCACAAACATTTATTAAAAATTGTTAAAAAATGCATTATTATTATAGGCTTATGAAGAATATTCAATAATTAGAAACATGTCTAATATAGTTTCATTAAAAGACAGGAAAAAGTGTAGTGGAATGCATCCGCTTCATTGCGTTTACACTCGCATTACCATGCACACGTACACTGTTATATTGCTACATCTACACAATACTGAACTTGTATAACTCGATGTGCAACATGGAACTTGTACAAGATTTTCTTGATGTATCAAATATTAAGATTTGCCATTGCCAACAAGAAATAATACTCATGATGGCTTTTCAGCATGATGATGTCCTTTAAAGGCTTCCATCCACATCCAATGTCGATTTCGGAAAACAAAAAAATTTGCATATTTTTTCCAAGCAAAGGCTCGTCTGTTGCAAATTCTTCAATTTTTTTTTTCTGTCCTAACATTTTCATTACTTTTTCTTGGAATATATCACTGACTCAGTCGAGCCCTATGCCAATTCTAGAAAATGATTATCAAAATGAGCTGAACCATACAAAAGGTTATCTACCCTATGCGAAAACAATATCAGAATCATATTTATCAACAATATTAACACATGCCTTGCTCCCATTAGTTTGGAATTCCTTAGAGCGGAAGAAATTTTTTATACTTGAGCACAAAATAATGACACAAGAAGGCATACCAGGTTGTCCACATGCAGAACCATCCACCCACATGTCATTGATATGGCTCACCATAACGGCAAAATTGTTTTAAAATGACGATATCAATCAAACCTATAAAGCAAATCTTGTAGATATGAATGAAAAAAATATATGAAAACATCAGAAATCCTCTGTTTTCAGTATCACATGAGCTTGACTATCTTATTTGTCTAGTTTCAATGAAACCAACTATCACCACATGTAACTAGACATCTATCCAAAAAAAAAATAACAATAAAAAATTTTTAAAAAAAAAATATTTGTATAAATTTCAGATCTACTAAATTGCACCTTAGTAATTTAATCCTTGAGCTATCTTCCTAAGGTCATATACAAAAAAAAAAAAATAAAAGAACATTTAGATATTTTCTAAGAAAAAATCAAATGAATAGAAATACAGACATCTAAATCTCAATTGCTGTTTTACATACTGACTTTTTTTTTTTCTGAATGGTATTTTGTTCTTATCCATCTGTCTGGCAAAATCCTTATGCATATATATAAATATGTGTGTGTCTTTTCTCATTACATCTCCCTTGAGACATTTCTCAGTTCAGCATACAAGACTCATAAGTGGGAACCATGTATTTGATGTTTATAAAAGCATCTTCACCACCATATCGCTCAAATGCTTCGAGTGTCTCCTGAATTAGATCGCCTACGTTTTCTCTCTTCTGCTGGCTGTAGTCAATGCCATCACCTGAGTTTACTGGATAAAGTAAAAGAACAAAAAAGGAATTAATAGTTTTTCTACCAACAGCATTGTGAAGTGTGATGATTTTACCCTGAAATATTTACGTTCCAGAATTAACAGTGGAACTGTTGGAGAGAAAAAAAAAAGGGGGGGGGGGGGAAGTTATAGTACTGAATCGTCATTCAAGATTAATGAGCCAGCAACACATTTAGAGCAAAGAATTCCACTATTTTTTTTTCTACCTGTTTACAAATCAAATAAAACATGACAACAATCACAACATGCATGTTTAAAATAAGTGATGTCAATCTCATTTCTTGTCAGGAAAAGTTTTTAAACAATACATCGTATTCATGGTTGAGACAATGACACACATTGTAAAGCAGCCGTTGACCATGATATAGCAATGCCAATGAAAAAAATTATTTTCATAAAACAAAATAATAACTTAGTGTGTGTGATAGCTCTATCTTTCCTGAGCAAGAAGCTTTTTGAATTTTGAAAATCCATGCATAAATAAA
>JBCEWB010917521.1:5513-15574 GCA_039654565.1 Peronia peronii
AAAAAACAATGACCAGACAGAAAATCATTTAAAAAGGTGCCTTCAGGAAAAACAATTGGTTGACCTCCTTTTTTCCCCCCCCCCTCCCCCCCCCCCCCCTTTTTTTTT
The DNA here is from genome assembly GCA_039654565.1 of Peronia peronii. Lineage (NCBI taxonomy): Eukaryota > Metazoa > Mollusca > Gastropoda > Systellommatophora > Onchidiidae > Peronia > Peronia peronii. Next base: position 5,622 of record JBCEWB010917521.1, read on the forward strand.
GTCATTGTTTACAAAAAAAAAATACCACGGAATTTGGAATGAATGCAGAGCCAAACAATTAACAAAAATGACAATAAGGAATGATTGACATCGTTTTCATTTTTTTTTCAGGAATTTTTTATTAGGGATTTTGGGTGAAACCACAATCATGTTCAGATTATCCCTTCCGCAATGTGTCTGCTATACGATAAAAAAGCGTGCAATATAACCGTAACCGTGCTGAGGCGCCGTAAAATCCCAACGCAGACACACAACAGGGAAAAACACAAAAAAACTATATATCCGTAAGTGCTGTATCGATGATTTCCTGACAATGCTAAAGTATTCGACCACACTGGGCCTGCCGTGTGGTGAAAAAAAAAAAGTCCAAATCCCAGATCGTTGGAACAACAGCTTCCTGAATATTCAAATCATTCAATCATGCTGAATCTAAGATAATGTAAAAAACAAAAAAATTACCCAAAATGGCCGTGCCAATGATTTCCTGATAATAATTTGAACTTATTCCACCCATGGTGGATCTGTTATATGGTGAAAAAGAAATATCCCAATGGCTGTCCGATAATTTTCCGAATATATGTATTTCAGATTACTCGACCATATCAGATCTCTGACAGGCTGAAAAGAAACTCCCAAGTCTTAAAGAACTGCACTTAAATACCTGAATATTATACATTTCATACGCGTTATTTCCACCATGTTTGGTCTGTCATAAGATAGAAGGAAATATTCATAATCTTAAGATGCTGTACAGATATCTCCTTATATTTGAATACTTATCACGAAACTATCACTTCTTTCCCTCCCACCCATCCCCGTCCTCCCCCGCCCTCCCCTTCCTTCCCATATCACTTTGTCCTTCCTCCAGGTCAGATGTTCGGCCAATTATCACCACAGACAGGTCAGAGCGGCAACATGGGCGGGTCCGGAAGTTTTTTCAATCCCTCCCAGATGATGGGTAACTTTGGGTCCGGGAGCGGCTCGGGCGGTTCGGGCGGCTCCAACGGTCCTGGTGGGAACCCCATGGCGCAGATGGGCGGGTCACCTTCTGGAAACCCTCAGATGGGCGGTATGTTCGGCGGTTCTTCTGGCGGATCACAAGGAGGAGGATCTCAAATGGGCGGCAATGGAGGTGGTTCACAACCCTCAGGCGGTGGTGGAGGTGGTTCACAACCCTCAGGCGGTGGTGGAGGCGGTTCTCAACCCTCAGGTGGTAGTGGAGGCGGCTCACAACCGTCAGGCGGTAGTGGAGGCGGTTCTCAGCCATCCAACGGTGGCTCAGGCGGAGGTTCACAACCCATGGGCGGGAGTGGAGGCGGTTCCCAGCCTTCCAATGGTGGCTCAGGCGGTTCAAGTCCTGCAGGTAAGTTAAAACCCTCTGACGTTTCTAACATATCAAACCAGTAAATGCTCTTCTTTCCACTGGTTTTTGGTGCAGACAGCTATCCCGGTGGTCCCTTTCCCATCATATTCTCACTGTTGATTTGCACATTTATGAAGGATTACTGATTGAACAGCTGCTACTCTTATTGACGTCAAATGTCTTAATTGCTAATACCGCTTATATAACTGATACAGATTTCTTTTTTTTTTTTTTAATTTTTGCCATGTGTGAGTCACTACCGAACGATTTTGAACGTTGATGACTCAATTTAATGTCTGCACTAGACTAAGGGTTAACAAGAACATTTTTCACCCTTTTTATTTCTGAAGATAGCATGTAAATGTCAGCCTAGTTTTGTTCCCATCCTTTGTTCTATAATGTGTTCATTTGGCTGACATAGACATAATCTCTTCTGGAGTTTCAGGAAAATTGTTTCTTCGAGAGGCCTGGATTATATAAGACAATGTCTCGTTCCAGGTCTACTAGAAGAATCATAACTGCTATAACTGTTCATAATCGCATGACTGATTATAGCACCATAACCGTTTTAATTTGTTATCATGATCGATTATGCACAGGCCTATCTGAAGGGTGTGCGGGTTGGTTGCGTTGTTGTTGCCCGGAAGCGTCATCATGATGGTGCGCCCTTAAATAGCAACTCAACACAAATCTCGATTCCTGACAAATAACATTTGAAACACTCTCAAGGTTGCTCGTGCTTTCACTTGATAGCTGACACACTCACTAAGACCATAGCCATACCGATGGCGCGCTAGATAAAGGTCAAAGAACCAACACACAAACACACAATTGCCTGAGTGGGTTGGGTTGCCACTGTCAACAAAAGTGTGGTCTTTTGTCGACAGGCGGCGCCACCAACCCAGGCAGCACTCGTGGTCAGTTGTCCCCACAAAGGCCTTTCTCATCAAGCGCTGGCACTTCCGGCTACAGCAACCCTGCCAACCCGCACAACCCGTCCGGTGCCAACCCTCCCAATCCATCAGGCTCTAACCCTTCCAACCCTGGAAACATCGCTAATCCGGCCTCTTCTGGTCCTACGGGTATGGCATCTGCGGGGGGTGGTGGGATGGGGGGCGGTGGTAACGACGGGAAATGGCCAGATGTGGCAGACGGCAACCATTCTCCTAGCAAAGAAAATTCTACGAACAGTGATACTTTGTTAAACGATGGAAGTGGAAATTCAAGTAATGACACCCATGTTCCAAGCAATGAGGTCAGTTTAAACCAGGGCAGTGTTCCAGTCAATGGAAACCATTCCAGTAATGCCACTATTCCCAGCGGCGGAAGTTCTACCGATGGCAAAACTGTTCAGAGCGGTGGAAGTTCTACCGATGGCGGCATTATTTCAGATAATGGATCTTCCACCAACAACGATACTGTTCTAAGCGATGGGAGCTCTGATAACAACGACGACACAAACCCAAACGGTGAAAATTCCGCCACAGGTCAGGATACGGACTATAACCCAGCCTTCTCTCGTGGCCAGCTGTCGCCACAAAACCCTTTCACTTCCGGGTCAGCTACCGAAGGCTATAATAGCCCAGCCAACCCTCACAATCCTTCGGGCTCCAACCCAGTTAACCCGGGCAACATTGCCAACCCCGCCTCTTCCGGTCCCACCGGTATGGCCGCGGCGGGAGGAGGGGGGCTGGGAAAAAGGAGAATCCAGCCGTACCTTTGGAGTCTTTGAAGACGCTTCTTTAAGGAGTTGTAAAGCGGCTACTTCCAATGGATCTGTCAACCATGAAAGGTCTAAATGGTGACACGCGGAGGAAGAAGGCACAAATTCTCCTTGGCCATGATAATTTGACTCTGTCGATACTTAGTAGGGAGAGGGTTGTCACAGAGTATTTTCTCTTGTCTGACATTGTTATATTAGTCATTAAATAGAACAGCTTGTTGACAAGGCACAAAGAAGGTTCCTCATCTCTGTGAGCTGTCAGATCTATTGTTCCTGACAGGGGTGTTTTGGGAAATGAGTGGCCTCAAATACTGATTTTTTTTTTACCCATATGAAACTCTCTCTTACTCAAACAATAAACATATCTTACTTCCACAACAGGTTTGTCTCAATTTCACAGTATATTGTTGACTCTCACGCCTTAGAACGATCGCTCTTCTTTTGTTCTGTTTTGATCTTTGCTGTTGGAATCACTCTGACATCATCATGGTCCTTGGTATACGTCCAGCACAATGTTTGTTTGTTGTTGTTGTTGTTTGTTACAAACCTATAACTGACTTGATTGAAAGCTTTAACTTTGACTAGCTATCTTACTTTTGTTTATCGATCTTGGGTACACGATTGTCGAAAACGGTAATACCTTGAATTGAACGGTTTTTGTACATGTTTTACACATATGTAATTTTTGTTTTTGTGGATTGTTTTTAATGTGTTGAGATGAAGGGAAATGGTTTTGTTTAATTCGTCTTATGATTTGTATCCTATATTTGTGGCATAACTTCCTCAACGGGGTGTCAGTCAACGTGTTAATAAAGACAAGTGCTTTAGATTTTGACGGGAGCTTTGCTTGATATAACATTTTCATCACATCAAATAAAGCTATAACTAAAAGCTAGAAACGACTTTCTACGTCAGTTTGTGAAACGAAGTGGAAAGCCAAGATTCAGGGCGGGATAGAGATGTGCCCATTGACCTAAGTTGCTTATAGTCAGAGTCGCTGTTATGTGTGTCTCTCTACATTGCAGGAAGCGCTGTTAACAATTTCCCCATTATGCGAATTCTCTTCTAAACGATCTGTTATCTGCAGGCGGAGGTAGTAACCCTGGTAATACTCAAGGCCAGTTGTCTCCACAAAACCCCTATACTTCCAACACTGGTATGGGCAGTCCTAGCAGTCCCGGAGGAGCGAATCCAGCCAGCCCTTCAGGGGCGAACCCCGCCAATCCTGGGAACATCGCCAACCCATCCTCATCTGGCGCCACCGGCATGTCCTCGGCGGGAGGAGGAGGTATGGGAAGTGGTGGCTCCAGTGGTGGTAGTTCCCCAAGTGGTAGTTCGCAGGGAGGTTCTCCAAGTGGTGGTTCCCCAAGTGGTAGTTCGCAGGGAGGTTCTCCAAGTGGGGGTTCCCCAAGTGGTAGTTCGCAGGGAGGTTCTCCAAGTGGTGGTTCCCCAAGTGGTAGTTCGCAGGGAGGTTCTCCAAGTGGTGGTTCCCCAAGTGGTAGTTCGCAGGGAGGTTCTCCAAGTGGTAGTTCCCCTGGTGGTAGTTCTCCAAGCGGTTCCCAACCGTCAGGCGGCGGCAGTGGCGGAGGCTCACAATCCATGGGCGGCAGTGGAGGCGGTTCACAACCATCCAACGGAGGCTCAGGCGCTTCACAACCATCCAACGGAGGTTCCGGTGGTTCTCAGCCGTCCAACGGCGGTTCAGGCAGTTCAGGAGGCTCAAGTCCCGCAGGTTCGTCAACACACTCTGGCTTTTACAACACATTAAACTAAGTGATAATTCTCTTTCAGCTGACCTTTGGTCGAAACTTTTGTTATTGTCAGCTTAGTCCATCGTTCAGTCATTGCCTTGTTCTTGTTTCTTGTCCCTGATTGTTTCTCAGCAACACAATTCATACACAATGTTATCGTTGCCAAGGATGATTACTTGTCACCTGTTCTATTTGCGTTACATCAAAACCCGTTCAATTCCGATACTACGAGCTACCGCAAATCCCGAATCCACAATTACAATCCCTCAGTTTCCAACTCTGACAACCCGGGGAACATTGTCAGCAGCGTCTCCTCCGGTCCCACTTTCATGCTGGCAACCAGAAATTGGGGAAAGATAGAGCTGACAGTCACAATAGCTGAGGTGACAAAGATTCTCAAGGAGTGGAAATGTAACAAATTCCAAATGGATCATTTACATTAGACAGGCTAACCTTCACAATCCCTTATGCTCCAACCCGAGCAACATTGTTAAGCCAACTTTCTCCGATCCCAGCAGTATGACTGGGAATTGGGGGGGGGGGGGGGGGTGATGGTGGTGGTGGAATGGGGAAGAGAAAGGAACCCAGTAAAAAAAACCCTTGCAGCCTCTAAAGACAGTTCTCAAAGGGACAGAGAAGAGACTACGCCCAATGGATCTGCCAAAGATAATTACATGTAATTTGATATCACAAGAATTATTCTCGGTCATGGCAATTTACCAAGATTCTATCGATAGGCAGGAGACAGATAGTTGTCACAAATGAGTTTCCATACTCTTTATTAACACTGTTGACACCGACTTTTTGATGTTAAGTCATGTCAGTTGGTGACAACTTGTGGCAAGATATTAGAAACTCTCAACTTTTCCTGGCAGTCAGATCGACACCTCAGGAAGGATTGTTTAAAGAAAGACTGGTTAGAGGCATTTCTTCCTCTTCAAAATAAATAAATAAATAAATAAAATAGATAAATAAATAAATAAAAATACAAAATGTCATACTTTCACTGTATGCTGTTGACTCACATGCCCTAGATGAATTGCTCCTCTTTTTCCTGGTTGATTAGAGCTCTTAAGAATTACTCCAGTATTGCCACGGGCTTTTGTGTACTTACAGCACAACATGGTTACTGTACCTGAATCTAGATCGAGCAGAAAGGCATTATTTTTATTAATAATTTTGTTTCGGACACTGAGATTAGAAACGTAACAATCGTGATAGAACCTTAGTGGATGCGTTCAGAATCTCCTTGTGATCATATGGTGGTAATCAAGGCAAAGTTTGCTTAACCGTGTGAGTTGTCATGTGGTAGAAACATCCTGCTTCTCTATTTACATTGTAGAACTCAGTGCATCGTCAAAATATCACTCAATATGGATCACGATTGCGCAACTCATGAGTGTAACAGCTAGCAATGTCAAAAAGGGCAAGAGGGTAGACCGATTAGCGTCTCGATTGAAAAGATAAGTCTTGTTGTGTCTAGTTCACAATGCAATTTGAGCTACCGCGTGACCGGACGTCATGCCACGAACTTTGACCAGTTTCCTGAAGTGCAAACATACACACCGTGGTAGGCACAATATAGCTGTAGTCATGCTGGTGTGCCGTTAAATCCCAATGCAAACAAATGAACAAACGTGAAATTGCAAAACGATTCCTTCGAAATGTTTGTTAATTCTCTAGCTCTAATCTCCATCGCCTTTTTTTTTTTATATATGTTTAGGGTCGGGAAATGCTTTGTGTGATTCATCGTAATTTTGCCTCTGACATGTCTGGCCTCCTATGTGGTTTAAACTTCCTGGTTATTCAAAATATAATTAAAAATAAGTGCTAACTTTTCCAGACAGCTCAGCTTTCCTTCTTGCCTGACATAACACTAATTACAGGAAATTAAAGACAGAGTTAATTTCGATTCACCTTTGTTTATCACTTTTAAAGTAAACAGGACGGAACACAGAATGTGCTCATTAATCGTAACTTGTTTGTAGGCAGAGGTGTGTTATGAAGGGTTTTCTGTATTGGCAGGACTCTGTGTTGATATTTTCTCTATTATGCGAATTCTTTTTAAACGATCTGTTATCTGCAGGCGGAGGTAGTAACCCTGGTAATACTCAAGGCCAGTTGTCTCCACAAAACCCCTACACTTCCAACTCTGGTATGGGCAGTCCTAGCAGTCCCGGAGGAGCGAATCCAGCCAGCCCTTCAGGGGCGAACCCCGCCAATCCTGGGAGCATTGCCAACCCATCCTCATCTGGCGCCACTGGCATGTCCTCGGCGGGAGGAGGAGGTATGGGAAGTGGTGGCACTAGTGGTGGTAGTTCCCCGAGCGGTGGTTCACAGGGGGGCGGTAGTTCCCCAAGCGGTGGTTCACAAACCGGAGGTTCTCCAAGCGGTAGTTCCTCAAGTGGTAGTTCTCCAAGCGGTAGTTCTCCAAGTGGTAATTCTCCAGGTGGTAGTTCCTCAAGTGGTAGTTCTCCAAGTGGTAGTTCCCCAAGTGGCAGTTCTTCTGGAGGTAGTTCGCCGAGCAGCAGTGGTTCCTCAGGAAGCTCAACTCCATCAAATGCGAACCCTTTCGGCACGCAACCCAACCCATCCTCTGGAGGAGCCAGCGGTAGCGGCGGGTCGGGGGGACCCTCCAACTCTAGTCCGTACCAGAGCAGCGGTGGCAGTGGTGGTAGTGGCTCAGGTGGTAGTGCTGGTAGCGGGGGTAATGGGGGCGGCAGTTCTGGCGGTAGCGGTGGGTCCCAACCGTCCAACAACAGCCCCTTCGGTGGTGGTAGTGGCTCAAGTGGTAGTAGCTCTGGTGGTAGCGGTGGTAGTGGTGGTAGTGGCTCAGGTGGTAGTTCTGGAGGCAGTGGTGCTTCTCAACCTTCCAACAACAACCCATTCGGCAGTGGTAGTGGCTCAGGTGGTAGTGGCTCAGGTGGTAGTAGCTCTGGTGGTAGCGGTGGTAGTGGCTCAGGTGGTAGTTCTGGAGGCAGTGGTGCTTCTCAGCCTTCCAACAACAGCCCATTCGGCAGTGGTAGTGGCTCAGGTAGTAGTGGCTCAGGTGGTAGTAGCTCTGGTGGTAGCGGTGGTAGTGGCTCAGGTGGTAGTGGTTCTGGCAACACTGGTGGGTCACAACCTTCCAACAACAGTCCATTCGGCAGTAGTAGTGGCTCGGGCGGTAGTAACTCTGGTGGTAGCGGCTCAGGTGGTAGTTCTGGCGGCAGTGGTGCTTCTCAACCTTCCAACAACAGCCCATTCGGAGGTGGTAGTGGCTCAGGTGGTAGTGGCTCGGGTGGTAGTGGCTCAGGTGGTAGTGGTTCCAGCAACACGGGTGGGTCCCAGCCTTCCAACAACAGCCCATTCGGCAGTGGTAGTGGCTCGGGTGGTAGTAGCGGTAGCAGTTCAGGTGGTAGCGGTGGTAGTAGTTCTGGTGGTAGCGGTGGGAGCGGTTCTGGTAACACGGGGGGCTCACAACCATCCAACAACAGCCCCTTTGGCGGAAGTGGCAGCGGTTCAAATCCCGGAGGAATCTCGAGTAGTACAGGCGGATCTGGAGGAAGTCCTAACACAAACTCTAGTCCATTCGGCAGTGGTAGTGGTAGCGGTGGTAGTTCTGGTGCCGGTTCTAGCGGGGGCAGTGGTAGTGGTGGGTCCAGTGGGGGTAGCGGTTCCAATCCCGGCAGTATTACCAGTAGCACTGGAGGCTCAAATGGCCCAAATACTAACTCGAGTCCATTTGGTAGTGGTAGTGGCAGTAGTGGTTCTAGTGGTAGTTCCGGTGGTAGCGGTGCTTCCCAGCCTTCCAACAACAGTCCATTCGGCAATGGTAGTGGGAGTGGAAGTAGTAGCGGTGGTAGCTCTTCTGGAGGGTCTAGCGGGGGTAGCGGTTCGAATCCCGGCGGTATTACCAGCAGCACTGGTGGCTCAAATGGCCCAAGTACTAACTCGAGTCCATTTGGTAGTGGTAGCGGTGGTAGTGGAAGTGGCAGCGGTGGTAGCTCTTCTGGAGGATCTAGCGGGGGTAGCGGTTCGAATCCTGGCGGCATTACCAGTAGTACTGGTGGTTCCAGCGGCCCAAGTACGAGTGGGAGTGGGAGCGGTAGCGGAGGCAGCTCTAGTGGTGGAAGTTCCAGTGGTTCGGGGGCTTCAAATCCTGGCGGCTTCACGAGCAGTAACGGGGCCGGAGGAGGAGGCAGCAGCGGTGGATCCTCAGGGGGAAGTTCTGGCGGGAGCTCCCCGTCCAACAGCAGCCCTTTCGGCAACAGCCCGTCCAACAGCGCCGCCGGGTCTTCGGGGTCGTCGAATCAACAGCCTCAGGGAAGCGGGGGGAGCCTGACCCCACCCAACGGAGGTGCCTCTGGTTCGGCGGCACAACCCAATCAGCAAGTTCCAGTAAGTCTCCAGGTCCATTCATCCGTACACAAATACTATCGATGATCAAAAGGGCTGTCCCATTCAAAGAGACCTGTTTTAATTAAACATTTCCACGCCTGAAAAATCCACTGCGTATTAATGGTTTTCCTGTGGATAAGCTTATAACTTTAATCGAAATAGTGTACCGGAATGAAGTTTCCTGTAAGTGTTAGACATCGTTTACCTGCTACAAAAAATAAATAAATAAATAATAAATAAATAAATAAAAATAAATAAATAAATAAAAATGGACAAATCGGGAATTTCAGAAAAATTATGTAGGAGAGGTCATTTGCTCTTTAAAAAGGTCACAAAGGCTCAGCATATCACAAATACATACACACAGCTTCACAGTCAGTAAAGTAGATGTCTCTCGATGTATAGTATGCTAATTCGAATCAAAACAGTTACAGATCAGTGGAAACAGAAAGATCTTTTTTAACTGTTTTTGATTTGAATTAGCATACTATACCACCGAGAGACATGCCCTTTATTGATTGATTGGGAAGCTGTGTGTATGTATGTATCAGCTGATTTCTTATGTGGGAAAATCTTAAATGTCTAGCCTTCTTTCATGCTGCTACAGACAATATCTCGTATATAAGCATTACGTAGGCTAGAGAGCTGAAGATGGAGAAATGGATGGATAGATGGATGGATGGATGGATGGATGGATGGATGGATGGATGGATGGGTGGATGGATGGATGGATGGA
>JBCEWB010917632.1:0-15572 GCA_039654565.1 Peronia peronii
TGCATTCACTAAATCTGGATGGGGGAGAATTAGAACCTAAGTTATAATGCTTTAAAGTTGGTCAAATTCTGAGTCACCGGAAGACTTCGCCGGTACGCTCGCGTTCCGCCTGTTGAGCTCGTGACAGGTGGGCAGGGAGGACCATTAATGTCCTTGCAGCACGAAATCGCAGACCGAACTAAAAGTCACAATTTCGGGGGTTTTGTGACGCCGTGTTTTCTTTTATGTCGGTTATAACAGGAATCGCTTATTAACAGAACTTTTCTTTGGTCCCATCGATCCTGTTTTATCAGGTTTCCACTGTAGTTGGTGAGCCTGGGCAATCAAGATTAATAATTTTTGTTTGTAAAAAAAGAAACAACTTCAAATGAAATACAACCAGTAAATGGGACTTGTTTAGTTGAAAACTGCTACCATAAAGCCACATCATATGAATGGTTGATGAAACATAATAAAATTTTTACCGGTGGTGGAGCCCACAATGCCATTATTGTGATCAACAGCCTCCAAAAACTGACCAATGACCAGGGGGACACTCTGAATGCGTTTAACCTCCTCTTGAGCATGAAGATATTCTTTCTTCAAATTTTTCTGCTCATCCTTGATGTATTCTTCTTGGACTTCCAAAAACTCAAGCTGTTTCTGAAGTTTCTGTACATGCAATAAAAAAATTATATCAAACTATGTCATAATGGAAACTTTTAATACGGTGGTCCCCGCATAAGATATCACCACTTGAGAGCCGGCCTATGCAGTGAAATGGAATTTTTCCTCTATAATTTGTCTGCCTTAGAATCCTCTCTCAAATAAAAAATTTGCCAAAGAGCCCAGTGCTGAGCCAGACAAGCAAGTACTCATGGTGTAATTTCACATCATACCGTCCATTTGAGACAAACACACAGCAGTGGCATGCAGTGAAATGGGAAGGGGGTGGAGGGAAGAGGGATATGAGGAGGGGAGAGTGATCGGGGATGTGTGACTGTATAGCCAAACCACATGGACTACTCCGTAACCATTTCTTTGTCTACCAACATTGGGACAGCACCTGTAATTGGCTCTGTGTTTAAGGAGGAATAAGTTTAGTCTCTTGACTGGTCAGTTGTTTTCCTGCTTCACATAGTCTGACTAATTTTAAACACTTGAACCACTCCGGCTTTTTTATGTGGGGTAGTTAACCATATCATGGTTTCATTCAACAATGATGTCATTACATGGAAATTCACTCAATTTTTGTAAAGGCTGGTCATTACTGATGAAATTATTTTTATAAGAATGGTCAAGAACCATTACTAGATCTAATTACAAGACACACATGTAATGAAAAAAGCCGTTCTTATCGCATAAAGACATATTTTAAACTAAAGGTAACGATCAATTAAACAGGCAGACAAGATGGGTTGCATAGTCTATCAATCTGTCTAAGAACCCGTCCACCTACCAGCCCACTTTTTTTTGTCTCCCGATGACCTGGCTCTTGCGGAGACCATTGTATCTCAATAGCTTCCCAAGTGAGATCTCACTATAATTTAAGATTTCATGTAATATATATGACGTTTATGGATACATACGCAGCCAAAGATCTATTTACTGTTTTTTTGTATTATAATACCATAATACCAATTTGGTGAAAATGTGATTGCCAATGGCCTTAATTTTCCTCATACTAGTTAAGTACTCTATGAATAAAACAAAAATTAATATAAAACGTAAACTTCCACTTATAATAGCTAAGCAACTGGATTTAGAGGTTCAGATTCTTCTTATTGCTGTGGTCAGCAAGTTGAGACTATGACCTACCTTATATTTCACATAGAGATCCTCTATGTCTGGATTCATTGGATCCCCAGATCCTCCTGCCATGGCAGTCCCTGGGCGGGAATCTGACAAGTTGGAGTCATCCTTGAAGACAAAAGCAAACACTGCTTATTATAAAACATTAAACACAAAAACTCTAATTACTCTCAAATTAATAGTGACTGCGTGACTGCCCTTAAACATGTTTTTGTTGTCAAACTGGAGTTCTCTACAATCTAAGAACTATAATGTGTTTTTACAAACTTCATTACTGACTACTGTATTCACTCAATTTTTCTTTTCCTTTCTTTTGGCTATTGTTTTCTTTTATTAACTATATCAAATGTTTTATATATGTGTGTGTGTGTGTGTGTGTGTGTGTGTATTATAATACAAAGAAAGATAGATGGATTGATATAGATATACATAGATATAAATATCATCTTCATTTCTTGGGTGTAAACAAATGCAAAATTGATTTTGAGTTCAAACAATAGTAGAAAAAAAAACTGTAAACAATGCCTTGTGATCAACTTCAGAGATACACTGTATTAAAATGTCCTCTAATTTTTTTCACTTCTCATATCATCACAGTCATAAGGAGGTTGCCCATCTCAGACATGAGCAGTTTGTCAACTGAGATATTGTGCACCATGTAACTAAGCATCATTCAAATTTCAAAGACAAAGAAAACCCCATAGTCACTGACTTAAAAGGAACAGTGCCAAAGCATTTTGCCCAATTCATCCTTTATGTCAAACTGCTTCACAACATCTGACACAAACTGCCTGTCTCAATTATTCATAATGTCCACTTGAAAATGGTTTTTGTCTCCCCTAAAAGACATACAAGGACTGAAATTAAATTTTTCTTTTTCATGGAGAATGGAAGCTGAGCATTCATCACTCCTCAGAACTAAATTATCACATTGAGAACTTCAGAATTTTATGTTGTAAATTAATTTACAATGCCAAGCTTGCAGGAGAATGGAAGTGCATCTGTTAGCCCTTAAATGTCTTTTCACACTCCATCTGAAGCATCAAATAAATACTTATTATAGTCATCATTATATCTTGATTTGAAAATGGAGACAGTCAAATGATGGAAGACAATTTCTTTTGCGGGGCCTTTCTTTTGTTGAAGACTGGACAGCAAATTAGACTTACAGTTATGTACATGAAGAGTGAAATATGCCAGTTATAACACTAAATTATTTGTTGATTCAGATCAAAATGCATGGAATGAAAAACAGGGCGCATCTAACGGTAGATGTAAGAATGTGAAAGAGGACGTGACAATGCAAATTGAACAGATGGCGAGGTGCTGTTCACTACCATCCACGGCAATTGGTATACAACGTCATTCTCTTATTATAAAATTGAAAACTGTTGGTTATCAACAAATGCAACATTGCATGGGAACTCTCAAAAACAAGAATTTTAAAAGAATACTTGTAACTTCAACATTTTATTACATTTTAATATTACCTTCTGTTCGCTGCTACCCAAACCGATTTCGTCCATCTTGATAAATACCGGATATTAAAAAGTAGAATCCCTTCTTAGTCTGAAAAGGGGTTTTCGAAAATAATATACTAACTTTCAACATTCTCATGACTATGAAAAAGTGAATACCGAAACTGAAAAAATTATTATTGAGATTTCTGTAATTATTCTTTTGAAAAGCGATAGTAATTGTTACAACAGGTAATCGGGATTATTTGTTTTCGGAATTTCTCCAACACTTTTTTTGTAGCCTTACCGACCGGATAGTTTACAAATGGCGGATCAATTGTAATCAGGGAAGATGATAAAATATTTAAATTAAGCACTAAACACCCAGCAGAATATTGTCATTACGAAAATAATTCAAATCATAGTGGACCATTACATATGCTAAGAATTCACAATGTCAACCAGTGGGTCCTCTACACCTACTACGGGTTATTATAAGTTGCCACCAATTATTACAACTGAGACAGATCGAGTATTTCTGAACGAAATCAATAATTTCATTGATTCAGAATTGAATAAAGTTGATCATTTAGACAAAGAACAGCGATATTTGGTGTATAAAGCAGTTTTCAACAAGGTAGATATTACATATTTTATTTAATAAGCATCATGCTTTTCTGAAGGTACTTATTAGTAAAAATGCTAATGCCACAATGCCTATAATCGTATAATCTCCACAATTTAGAAGCCATAAAGTCAGCATTCATGTTTACAAGATCGAAGTCATTGTGTGCATAATATTGTCATATTCAGACTTGAAAAAAATTATCACTAAATGATTAATATTATGTTCATGAATTAACTTGATTAAAATATACAACTTCAACCTCTGCAGGCTGTGTTATTTTTATAATGCAGCATAAGCCAAACAATTTTTCCCTCTCAAACCACAGAATGTTCCACATTAAAGAGTTGTTGTATAAATTCTTATTTAAAAATTAGATGCTGCAAGGGAATGAACATGAGATGGTGCACAGCTGTTCTCCCTACAAAATGTTCACTGCAATGAATGTTGCTCATTTTCCTTTCCAGGTAATAGAACATGTCACTGCATACAAACCTGTGTTGACTCTCATTAAGAAGGAATATGAAGATACTATTGAAATCATCAAGAATGGTCAGAGAGAAGCAGCATTCTTACAGGGCAAGCTCAAGGCTATGGCATCAGAGCCATCTACTCTAAGGAATTACAAGAAACGAGCAGATGAATTAGAAGACAGGTATTCATAATGGCTTATGTGCCGTTTAAGTTTCAACAGTGTATTTTGTTGTCTAATTTTATATACGTCTTCTTCACTACTGTTGCTGACCTTTTTGTTTATAATTCCAGATATTGATCATTTCTGATGTTATATCATTGTTCAGAAACCTTTATTTAACTTTTATGAGCCTAGATTGGTACCATATTTTATTCTGCCATGTAGATATCCCATCACAGAGAGGTGATATAATATTGGTTAGGGTGAAAACTATGTTCTTTTTTTTTCTAATAACATTATTCCTAAATGATGCAGTGTTTAAAATATCTACTTTCAAAAGGATGGCAGTGGTGAGGAAAGATAATGAAAGGCTACAGAAGGAACTGCAAGTCATTCAAGCTATGAAAGAAGAACGAGACAAAAGACCAAAGACGGCGGAAGCACCTAAACGGCAACTGAAAAAAGATTCTAGACTTATTCCAGGTATCTTTTACTTGTATGTGAAAATTAATTTTTGATTCATGTGAAGTGTTTAGTGGTCATCTTCACATTTATGTTATGCATTGAATCCATTTTTTATACATACAGATCATTTTTTAAAATTGTTGAATATATCAAACACAAATTATTGTCAACATTGTTCACCACATTACGTAACAGTCATCTTAGTGAAAACATAAAACTTCAATAAATATCCATGACCTCAATAACTTAGTTAGCAATGACTAAAGTGATGACAAGAGGAAATCTCATGAATCACCTGAGAGTTTTGCAGAGGTCTGCAAAGATTATATTTTTTTCCTTGCTTATTCTTTGCATATAATACTTTTTACAGTAAATATTAGCATTCCTTTTGAATATCAATTTGTCCTCGCTGAGTTTCAGAATAAGAGAGTGATTCAAAAATAACAGAATAACTTCACATTTCTAATGATCAAGAATTCCTTCAAACATATTTCTTATAGTTCTGTTAAATATATAATCTTTCTGTGACAGGCTTGAGCCTTGAAGAGGCCACAGACATGAAAGTACTTCAACGGAAATTTGAAACACTGGACAGACAACTAAAAGAGTTGAACATCAGCCTCAAGGCCAGATTTCTTCCCAAGACTACAAAAGTCCAATTGAAAGAGACCTTAGACAACAAAGTGGACTATAGAGATCAACTTCTGTGGCAAAGTCAGGTAAATTAATAATTTTTGTTCCTCTTGTTTCTCTTGTGATTTATTGGGGAATTAATACTGCACAGGCTAACAAATAAAATAAAGAAATCCCCCCGGAAGAGTTTCTTTTAACTGTCTTTAATTTTTAATCATGATTATTTTTTTTTTCAAATGAGGATTAATATGTATTTCTTCATAATGTAATATAAATAGCAGTTTCAACTGACAATCAGAAGGAGCTATTATGTAATACATTTCCAAATCATTTTTTAAAGAATTATGGTTCTTTTTTTGAAATCACATATTGTCACTGTTGTACTATAAAGGAGTGATGCATTTTCAGCACTTTTGAGATAGTGAGAGAATTTTTTTATGGCACAAGTCATTTGATAAATTATGGCATTATTGAATTAAAACATAATTCTATGGTACATTTTTTCATTTAACTCCTTCATCAAGACCAATTTTTTTATTCTCTGCTACAATACTGATTTTGGCTTTTTTGGTTAGCCATTGCATTAGGGCACTAGGCTTTTTCAGGGTCATATCTTCATACTGGCTGCCTCAGACCGACTGAAACTTGGATTTCTTTGCTGGAAGCCCTCCTGGTTTCAGTGCTTTCCCCTTACCCCCTCTACTACAATCTCTCCATAGTAGTAGGCCTAGATTAAGATCAAAATGTATATCTGTTGAAGACAAGGGGCCAGGCTTATCATCATTACTACTCGATCTCGATGTCTCAGTGCCCGACTCTGGCTCACTCACATATTCTGACCCAGAATCATCATATTCGTCACCTTCAGCACCCCCCCCCCCTCATCCAGCAAAATACCCATAATGTATTTAGATTAAAAAAGAAAAAAGAGATACAGAACGGCATTTCTCATACATTTTGGTGTGATTGTGGACGTCTGTTAAATGATTGTTTACATTCTGACTTCCACTATATGAAGAGGTCAACTGTAATTGCAGCAGTAAAGAAACCACACATAAAAAATATGTCAGTATCGAAGTGTGTATTTTTCATTGATGAATCTGAATTCACCCAGTACTTGTAGCTATCTCTCTACAGGATCATTGTAGAAGCATGTCTATCATGATGTATGTGGTGTGGCATATAGGGATCAGGGAACCATAGTATCGGCAATTTCCATGTCATTCTTGAAACGTCATGACAGTGCAACTTGCACACTTTCATGAGGTGTCAGCTACATCATAAAGGGAACAAAGGGGCCAATGACTTTATCTAACAGCTGTCATATTCAGGAATGCTATCAGACATCAGTTACCATTCAAAATAAATCTTACTTATACAATTATTGTAATGGAGCGATGACATCCTATGTATGTGCTCTATTGGTTGTAATTTTTCAAAATTTGGAAATCTTTTACATCTTGGCATTTGTGTTTTAACATTTCTTGAAAGGTTTACAAAGCTCGAGGTCAGAAACTAAAGATAGCTCTGGAAGCAGCTCAGGCTTATAACCAAATGAAACCACCCCATCAGACTGTTGGTGATGCTGTTACCATTGCCTTTCATCAGGCTTCAGGCATGTTGAAAGCTGAGCGAGGTAAAATGCTAACTAATTTTTAGACAAAATTATGACTGTGGAGTGCTAGTTTCCTTTATTTAGGATTTGAGCTAATTTGTTGCTGAACTGGCCTCATTGTTTTGTGGAATTGACTTCTTATTGCCAGTGATAAATGAACTTTCCAACAACTTCATTTTTAGGTCCCATTTTACACCCAAAATGTCTTTGATTTCAACATCATGTTAGATCACTGAATGTACAGATTATATATCAATACTGTATTTAAACCTAGTAATGTATATCTGTGTCACATGTTGATAGGCTCTGCATCAAAGTGTCATCCTGTCCTGTAAATGTGGCTTTTCAAACACAAAAACAAATTATAATAGCCAAATGCAGATTTTGTCATTTTCAGTTTTGCTTAAAGTTAAAAGTTAAATTTGGAAAAGTTTTAAATACCAATGATATCTGCAATTACTGCAACATAATGATCTTGAAAGAGAGTAGTTTTGAAACTGAGGAATTGATGGGTATTCAGAGGAGAAATCCATCCTGATCTTTTTTCTTCACAGAGAAAGCAGAGGGAGAACAATCTGAGGCTGCACAAACAACCACTTTTGAGGATGATGATCCAAACAAAGAAAAAGAAGCTGAGATGATGTTAGAGTACATAGAAAAGTTCAATGAGCAGTTTGAGGATGGGCTGTATGAGGAAGCAGCAGTACATGCAGCAAATAGCCCTAAGGGCATCCTTCGAACTCAGGCCACATTGGCTAAATTCAGAGGTAAATTTGGTCATTTTCCTATAAAGTTTACAGTATGTTGATATTTTGTTATGTCTGCAAAAGCAAGATATCCTTTCTATTTTATCATCTGATGTTCCTAATATCAAAACTTGTACACTCAGTCATGTCGTCATGTCCATATCTTCAGAAAACAGGACTTGCATATTTCTTTTTTAAGGCTTCAGATTCAGCCTTAAGAAGTTAATGAAATGAGACTCATTTTGTCGTTCTTGCCTTTTAAGCTATTTCAAATTACGAGAGATATTTTATTAGAATAGGTGTAACTCCTTCGTTTCCAGATAAATTTGTGACCATTTTATGTAGGCCATATGAAAAAAAAATAATGATGATAGGAAAAATTGAAGAACGATCATGAAGAATGGAATGGAAAAGATGTAAGGTGGTTCATCCTGTTTCTAAGAGGTATTATATTCATCATTTTTCATTTTTGCTTGCTTTTGTTTCTCAAAGATGGCAGAATGCTAGCTGTATTAAATGTTTTAAGAATAAATGCTGAGAGCTTATTCTGGGTTATTATTTAAATGCAGATAGAAGAGTAATCTCTGTCATTAGATTAAAGATGTTTTCCACATGACTTAATAATGTGAGATAGTTGTCATGTCCCTTTGTTGCTACAAAGTGTCATACTACAAAGTCTTATTATCTTTTCTTTGTCAGATGTGAAGGTCAAGACCATTGGTAGATCCCCATTGCTGGCATTCTGTGATGCTATGATGTCCTCTGTCAAAGCTGCTGGGAATAAGCCCAATGAGGCTTTGTCCATGGACTGTGTTCAGGCAGGTCTGAAGGAGAACCGACTGGACCTGGTCTATCACTGGCTGGCACAGGACAGGTCAGTTCTGAGTACTTAGCTATGTTATCGAGTGTGCGTAAGTGAACTATAATGTTTATAATATGCCCGCAATTGTTTATTTGTGCTGTGTTGAAATGTGTTCACATTGTATAGGATTACAATTTTAGAAGTGGAAGGGATTTTTTTCATGGTGATTTATTAATTGTAATGAGATTGTTTAAGCTACAACACATTGTTATCTTCTCAGTCTTATTAAAGCATTGTCTTGCAGAGACATTTTATCTGCATTATCTTCAATTCTCAAAAGAAAGAGGCACCAGAAACATAGATTAAGCTATCCTTAGGTACTTTCATCAAGGATCTGTCTACAGGATTTCATTTACATTTGGTGTCTACTTGCATTTGCACTTGTAATGTACAAAAACTAACTATGATGAGATTTCTTTAACCAGTACTGTTTTTATCTTGTTAGTGTAATTGAAGCATTGCCTAATAAAGCCATTTCAAAAGCAGAATCTTGAATTCTCAGAAGAAAGAGACAGTGGAGACATAAATTAGGCTATCCTTAGGCACTATTCTTAAGCTGCAGTCTATAGGTTCTTACCTAGATGCCTCCCTGTTAAGCCGAAATCTAATTGAATTTATACCTAACATTAGGTAGAAGGATATAAAGCCACATTTCCTATGATCAAACATAATTTGCCACTGATTATTTCAGACTGACCATATCCCATAACTTGGGAAAGATGATTGCTGATCACTGTTCTTGCCAACTGCCCTGTAAGTGTGGGTGCCAGGCTTTGGCTCAGAATATCTTTATCAAGGTGAAGGCTCACGATGATGCTCTTCTGTCTATGCTAAATCAAGGAAAGATTCAAGCAGCTTTACAGTATGCACGCCACTGGCACTGCATTAATTCAGAAAATGTGAAGGACATTCTTGCTGTCAATGTCTGCCAGGAGTTGATCAATGGTCTCATGGTAGCAGATAAATCAGGGAAAAAGCTGTGTAAGTATGAGGTCATCATAATTAAGTTGTTTAACTTCTCTTAGAAAAAGTGTTTTGTAGTGGGCTGGTTTTCTTGCATTGCCATGGTCCGAACATCTCAGTCTGTCTTATTAAGTTGTTTATTTTTGACAAGATATGACAGTAACCGAAGCTGTCCTTGCCTGAGCTGCACAGACAAAGATTGCATTAGCCAGATTCAGACCAGTGTGAAGAGATAATAGCATCACCATGAAGCACAAGATTGACTCTTGATTGCACTAGTGCTCTTCATCTTCCTACATATGTGCAAGACATGGACTCTAACAGCCAAACCGCCATGGAAAACATAAGCACCCGAGATGAGATGCTACTGACACTTCTTGGATATCTCATACCTGGACCATTTCACAGATGAGAAGGTTCAAAAACCATCATACAGAGCAGTGGTCCTCATGAAGACCTTCTTACAACCACGAAGAAAAGGAAATTGAGATGGTATAGTTATGTAACAAGGTCCAGTGGCCTTACTAAAACTGTGCTACATGGAATATTAAATGGGAAGCAACAAAAAGATTGGCAGAAGAAAGGGTGGATCAGCAACATGGCCCACAACTATGATGGATGGAGAAGATTAGTGCACAACTCATCAGGAGGCGTCCTGATGACCGCAGACAGAGTAAATGACTAAGAAAAAGAAGAGCTGTCAAAAGGTTGATCTGGCTGTGAATAAATATCATTATGGGGACCCTGGCACTCCAAAGGTTTCCTCTGACACTTTTAATTGGAGCTTTGTGTGGAATCTGAGTGCTTGTTCTTCAGTTTACATTTTGCAAACATTCAGATGTGTTTATATAGAACAATAAGAGCAGTTTATCTTTGACAAATATGATTTTTTTATCACATAAAGCATATAATGAAATAAACTGTGCAAGGAAAAAATGATCTATTTGCAGAGTTAATGTGCAAATCATAGAATTTGTCATGGTGAAAACTTTGAGGAAATGCTTGTATGAGTGATTGAATTTCAGATTTAAACCTGACTGTGGGCAAAGTTCTGATGTCTCTGGTGGAGCTGGACAAGCCTGAACAGACAGCACATTTGGTCCATGCGATGTTGACCGCTGGGCACTGCAACAGTGGTAGGTGAACTGGTGACTTAAACTTCATTTTGTCTGTTGGTCAGTTAATTATCTATTCCTCTTGACTTCTTATAGAGTATGGGTATCCTGCATTCTTTTGTCTCTGGCCATCTTCGTTGGAGTCTCTCATGTCAACTTGGTGGCCTTGATTTCTACGTGTAGACTCTGTCTCCAAGTGTATTTAAGATGTCCTCATTTCCTCTTCTTTTGCAGGTTCTATCAAGAGTCTGGCAAGTGATATTTGTTAGTTCTTTCCCCAGTGTGTGCCTCATTCAATGCCATATTCTTCTGATTTGTACCTGATCTGCACTTTCAGAGATTCCCATTCATGTTGTATGGCGTTATGCTTCCAATTGCTGATCACTATCAGAATGAGATAGCTTAAGGGAGTGGAAAGTTTCATAATGCCTTGAAGTTCAGATATTCATTGTTTACTCATGGGCAGATCTCAACTGAAAATCACCATGTCACAATAGGCCTATAAACTGAGATTTTTAAGAAATGAACATCATTCACTTTACTGAAAGTCAAATTTTCATGGTATCCCATAGTCAGCATTATAAAATACAACTTAACTGAATCGTTATTAGATGACTGTGAACATTCTTATATTTATATTCATAGGTACATTTGAAAGGATGCAAATAAAATGATGCCCAGAGTTGTGTAGTATTATAGCATTATCCCCTTTTTTCTTCTGCAGATGATACTGGTTCAGTTCTGCCCATGCAAAAAGCAGTTGCTCTGGACAGAACCACAACCTCCGAGGAATGGATGATCATCATGCAGTTTCTAGATTCTAATGGACAAAGTGAGATGGCCTTACAAATCTTGGCAACCACCACTGTTGTGGACATTGTGATGCGAGCCTGGGGTATTGCACAAGAGGAGAAGAAAGGGGTTTCATTCTCTATGGAGATTCAAACCAAGAGTGATTCTGATCATGAAGACGAGGACTCCAGCTGTGGCATGTCTGTTCGATCAAGGGAGTCAACCTCCTTTGACCGATCCTCGAGAGAGACCAGTCCTGATGTACCACTGAGCCGAAAGAGCCCAAAGGAATCAATATTGAAAAAGAGGCCAACGCAGGGATCAGCTGATGGCGTCAGTTCTGCAGATACATCCCCAAGGAAATCTCCACCTTTGACAAGGAAGAAGAAAGGAGTACGAGTTAGTGGTCTGCTGAGTCCTCCTCCCAAGACCAGCGGACAGAACAGTGATGCTGAAGAGAATGAGGATGTTCCTGACACACGGCAGTCAACAGCTAAAGGAAGTGGAGGAGGCGTTCGCTTCATGGATAATGATCCATATACAAGTAATCCTGAATCCGCAGGGGAAAGTGAGGCAGAATAAAAAGTAGGACACCTAAATGATCTTTGTGGAAACAGAAAGTTGTCACTTTGAGTTTCTTGTAACTGAAGAAGTCTTAGGAGGTCGACAGATCTAATAAAGTATAATTGATTTTCAGCCATCTCTTAATATAATGTTACATTATGAGCTTCAAAGTATGTTTTCTCACATATCAGTCTGAGATAGTATGGCATCAAGAATTCAGTATTATGTCCATGTAATGAAATTTGCAGTATCATATGTCACATTTCATTTCTTGATTGCAACCATCAGGAGAGATGCAGCTGTAGAGTCAGTTTGGCTCCACACTTCAAGAAACTATCTCATGAGAATATCATAGTCATCAGCCGTGCTTTATTTGTGAATGTTTCATATCATCATAATAATCCTCAAAACAAATTAGGACAGTTATAAATGGAGTGAAAAAAGATGCACTGCACAGCAAGCAAATGACAATGAAAAATATTAGATTATTATTGCTATATATATAAAAAGCACTGTGATGTAAAATCATAAATTGCATTTACACTTTTAAAAAAATGAGAGATGTTGCAACACATTCTGCTAGGTAATGTGAATATGTGTCATTATTCAGCTATATATAATATGTCAAATTTTTTGAGATGTAAATTTATATTTGCATCCATTTTGATATTTGACATGACCAATAACAAAGTATTGACTGTGATAAGATTCATGGCCTTGACTAAAGATTCATCATCTAAGTAAAGATGATGAGCTTAATACTTTGCTAAGGAAAAATATTACACAGCTTCATTATTAATAAATTGATGTTGATTTATATGTAACTGTGATAATTAACAGATTTCCATTGAGTTTCTTTGATGGGAATCATTTGTGTTGATCAATATCAGATTTATTTTGTCTGTAAAAGAAAATCTTTTGTAATATTGATTAAACTGTGAATGTTTCTTCATTCCGTTTGCAGTTTTGATCTTTGTTTGAACAATTTGTGGATAATAAGTGCAGAATCCCTTCACTGTGATGCAAGACAGTATTATACTTCATGTTCTTGTCCATTTATTGTCACTACAAATGCCTATATAGACGAAGGCAATCCAGTGCGATGTATAACGATAGACTGAAAGCTGAAACTTGTTACGAAATTCATAAAACAAATGATGATTGGATATGAGGAGTGAATTAAATTTTAAAAAGTACAGAAAACAAAGATTTTTCTACTTCATGTTGTTCGGGCTGAGCAGCTCAAAATTAATATGGGAGATAAAACAAGTATCACATTTAGCCAAGATGAAGTTATCTCCCTTGTCTAGATTATTTCTCCTCCCGAGAAGAACAAGAGCCACTGAATTGGATAGTCAAACCAAAGATGGTAGAGTTATTTTACCGTCTTTGGGCCAACCAAGTCAGTATCGGCGTGTGCAGTAATAGCCAGCACTGTATAACATTAAGGAATACCATGTATTATTTTACGATGCGCTGAGAAAACGCCAGGTCATCCACTTTATATATGGTACTCTTCAGTTTTAAAGCCGTTTATTACTGGCCGTAATCAATGTGTCAGGATGTTCCTTGTCCACCGTTCGCCCGTTTGTCTATCTTTCTATCGTTCGATCGATCAGTCCATCCATCCGTCCATCCATCTCCATCCATCCATCCATCCATCCATCCATCCATCCATCCATCCATCCATCCATCCATCCATCCATCCATCCATCCCTCCATCACTCTCTCTCTGTCTATCTATTTGTTTGTGTGTCCGTCTATCTGTCTGTCTGCCTGTCAGTCTGTCTTTATGTACATGATCGTGTCTGTTAAGCAATCTAATCCGTTATTTATTCCAAAAGTCATTATCTTCATGCCTCTGCAAATTCTTTGTGTTCTCTCCAACGTTTTTCGCTAGGTCAAAACACGACTACTAGTGATTTCCGTAGTTAATGATGCAACTCTAGTCAGTATCACCTGAAATAGCTACCCATAATTAAGTGTATGGTAGCCTATGTAGTCTACCAGCAGACTTATCCAAAGCAGCACGCATATTTTGTACGTTTCTGATATTGACTGGCACGCAACTTCAGGGCACGTGATCTGCTACTCAATGCCAGTATACGAAAAACACCAGTGATAAAAACAACGAAAACAAAGCAAGTCAAACTTGGCCATGACTTGCTGTTTTGCAGTGCCGCCACCTGCGTTCTTGCATTTTTTATTCCCAAGACACTGGAAACTAAAGAAAAAAAAACATGGCTTTGAACAGTGGCTAGAGTCCTGTATAATGACAAATTTTTATAGCAAATATTGGAATATTTTCCTAAATGTTGTCCTCTTCTTTTTCTTCTTCTTCTTCTTGTTCTTCTTCTTCTTTCTTCTTCTTCTTCTTGTTCATCTTCTTCTTCTTCTCTTCCTCCACCTTCTCACTTTTTCCTTTTTTTTTCTTTTTCCTTCTTTTTCTCCTATCTCTACTTTTCTTATCATTTATATTAATTATTATATCAATTTTTGTTCTTCTTCCGTTTCTTCTTCTTCTTCTGCTTTTATCTCCTACCTCCTCTTTTTCTGCAGATTACAATATAAGGTAAGTTCTCTTTCTCCTCGTTTTTCTTCCTCCTCTTCTTCCTCTTCTCATTCCTTCTATGTCTTGTCTTGTTGTTGTTGTGGTTGTTGTTTGCTATTTTTGTTGTTGTTGTTGTTGATGATGATGATGATACATGAACTACTAACGAGAGAATACCACACCCAGAATCTCTGGACTGAAAACACCGGCTCTAGGTCTGCCGATCGTAGGAGATCAACAATATTGAAAACCGTCAGCCCTAACCATACTGGTAAACTGACTGAGTGATTGACCGATTAATCGATATATTGGACCTGTTTTTACATGATAATCCCAGCTAAGGCGAAGGACTTGGTACAATATAGTTCTAAGCTTTTGTATAACTCTAAGCACTAACCGGCTAACAAATTAAAAAAAAAAAAACGGTCTCACCCTTAGACTGATGCAAAATGGCGGTAGTTTACAATTCCTAATGGTTTTGTTTTTGTCTGCTTTTCGTTCTGTTTTGTATGGATACGCCGATCATAATAATACATAATATAGTGTAATATAAACTATCACTTTAAGCCCGACTTATAGCCACATTGCTATATGGCTTAAAGCCTGAGTTCATTGGAAAAAAAAATAAATATATATATATATATATATATAATATATATATTACAGTGCAAAGCTTTACAAGAGAGAGAGAGAGAGAGAGAGAGACGTGGGTGTTGCGTATGTATAGGTGTCCCGTGTGTTAGCCTCCCCTGTAGATCT
>JBCEWB010917853.1:0-15571 GCA_039654565.1 Peronia peronii
TCTATCTATCTATCTATCTATCTATCTATCTATCTATCTATCTATCTATCTATCTATCTATCTATCTATCTATCAATAGATCTGCCACTTCCCTTTACTTTCCCAGTTAAACCCTCTACTGTGACTTCTCTACTGTGACATAAGAACAAGGTATAAAAATTAAAATATTTTTGACAAATTTGTTAACCACAAGACGGCTAAGTTTGAGACCATTGAACATGTGCTGAATGATGTGCAAGAACTCACTGGAAGATATTTAACTCTCAGCAGCCAACAAAAGTCACAAATCTCAACCCAGAAAAGACAATAACACGGTACGATGGCCGCCCAAATGTGTTGACCATGAGATGATCACCAGCAAACACAAACAGTAGCGACAACAATAAAAAGGAGAAGGAGAAGAAGAAGAATAACAACAACGGGGGCAAAACAACAACACCAACAGCAACAACTCCAACGGCAATAACAACTAGAACAATAACAACAATAGTAGCGGCTAAACAACAACAACAACAGTAGAAGTACAACAATAACAAAAACACAACAGTAGGAGCAGAACAACAATAACAAGACCAAGCAACAAGAAATAAGTGCAGTTACGGAATGTCACATTGTCCCAGTCATGATGGTGCACTCGAAATGATGGGGCACTCGAGATCTAGACACAGCCTCAACAAGAAAGAATATGGCAGCCCCTCTTGCTCAAGTGACACTCTGAAGTCCCCACTTAAAATCGCAACGCATAGAAATATGATAGATCTAGTTTTTTTTTCATATGAAATGAGTCTGTTCACAGTATATGCTTTTCGGGCAATGGGCGCAATAGAGTGACGGACGAATTGCAAAGGATCTTTTCTAAGGAGAATAAGATCAGCGAAAGCGCCCGCAGGGCAGACCACAGCTTTTCACGTTAGGTTCTATATACGTCTTTCAACCTCTTTTTGGAGGTTATCTCGATCATCAGTTTTGCTAAAAAGTTGTATGCAAAGGGAATTTGAAGACGTGGAAATTGCCCTCTGCACACAGTAGACCATTGGACCTGAACACCTGGATTGGCGGGATGATGTACCTTAGCGCAACAAGATCTTTACTCAATGGGAGATCGTTGTGTCCAGCCCTATTACTTCCCTTTGCCAGATAAAAGAGGTGTTGAGCAAGCAGTGACAAAGGGAAAAACCCCTTTACTTTATGTCTTTCGAATAACTGATGACAAAAAATAAATGATAAAATTATAACAATAAGAAGAAAACATTATTTTCTTTACACTATAATTTTCTTTTCTGAGTTTTTCTTGATGTATATTTTAAGGAAAGGGCCCAAAAGTGATGTGTTTTCTTCTTTACACTTCTTGTTCAGCAATTCTTGTGTCTGGCAAAGGCTGGTCGCAGCGATCTCCTATTTGAAGAGTAACTTGCTCTACATTACCAGCTTGGGCGAAGAGACAAATAAGGAAAACACAAGGCAAAACTCCTCCAGAGTAAGATATCAATGCTCTTTCTAGACTGTAGGAGGTCAGCAACAACGAGCATCTAGGATCATACCTATTCCTATGTAGACATATAGAGCAAAGTAAACATTGTGCTCAATGTCTCAACAGCAAAAAAGCTTCACCGAGTTTTATTTGTCGAGTGACATGTTCAAGTGGACCAACGTGCAAGTACGCGCAGATACAAAAAAAAAAAAAAATAACAGAAAGGAAATATAAATAATTATAGTGGATTATTCATGAACATGAACTCTTTTCATCACAAAATCATTGAATATAATACACCTGTCTTGTTAATCTGGCTGTCGAATGTTGTGGAATATCTCACAGAATATATGTATCTATTCTGTGGAATACCTTGCCAAGCGGATTGCACTGAGATATAATTATTTCAACACATAATAACTTACCTGACTATTAAACTGACACTTAACACAGGAAACTGTTGGTAACAGTTTATATAAATATGTAATCTTATATAGTTTGATATAATTATCCACATCATGGTAATATAATATATTTTTATGTTTCATATACTTTTCTATCAGTAGCTTTTTCTAATTGTTCCTTTTTCCCCAGCTGCTTAAATGCCGCATTAATGCTTGGAATATGGCCGTTTGATAGGTTGATACATAAGGTATTAATCATTCACCTAACAGTTAGATATTTTTCTCCTTCGATATCCTTCATTATAATCTCTGTACTTGCTAACTTTTAACAAGCTCTCTGGAATGTCCAGCCAATTAATTTGCTAAAGAAACTGATAGTTAATTCTTACTTGTTAGTCCAAACGTCAGCGTGTAATTCGGAACACCAGCGGGAGATGATGAAGCATGAAAATTAAGTGGACAGGGGGTTAAGTTGGCATCATGTCAAATTCCCTGGAATTCGGTTATTTCGCAGGAGGGAAAAAAGTGGTTGACGTAATGAGCTATTTTGACGGCCAGCCAAATTACTTCCCTTTGTCAAGTACAAGAGGTCTAAGACAAGCATTGTAAAAAAAGGGGGGAGAAAACAACTTTTTCTTTTGTTATTTGAAACATAAGTAACAGAAAATTCCGAAAAATTTACCATGTAATGAACATGTTTTTTTTTTTTCATCAACACGTAATTTTTTCCACAGTTATTTGCTTCACGACTTTTCAATAACAAGAGAAAAAGTGCTTTTTTTTTCTTCCTTGCAATGCTTGTTGTACATCTCCTGGACTTGGCAGAGGGAAACAGCCTAGCTGTCTGACAAATGGCTTATTGAGAGTGGAAAAGGAAGAACTGCTTTGTGACTTGCAAATCCAGAATAATGAAGGTTTGGATAAAGACTGAATTGAGTTGATAATATTTGTGCAAAGTCACATTTATTTGGGGGAGATACGATAGCTTTTAGATAAGATGATATATAATATGTAGGATTAATATGTTGTGTGCATGCGAATGTTTGTGTGTGTGTGTGTGTTTTTAGCAATTTTGCTGTTTTGACTGGCTATGTTTTGAACACTCAAAGGGTGAGGGGGGAGATGGATGAGTATGGATGAAACAGGGTCACTGAAAGGGAAAAAAAGACAGACACGAAAGAGGAAAAACAGAAAGAACAAAGAAAAGAAAGAAAGAAATGAAAAAAGAGAAAAAAAAGGAAAAAAGGAGACGGGAAAACAGGAAAGAAAAGAGAAGGTGTAGGTATATCAAATGAAGAGAAAATTAAAGAACTAGGATATAAAAAAAAAAGAACGAATAAAGGAGGAATGAAAGAAGGACGGAAAGAAAGACAGAGAGAAAGAAAGAAGAAAGAGAGGATGACCATTAAGATTCGAGAAGTTGAGATCCGATCCTCTCACACGAGTGAACGATGGGATGAAAAAAAAATTGAAAAGGAGAAAAAAATGAAGGAACAGAAAGAAAGAAACGATATAAGCAAGGAAACAAAAGAGGACAGAGAAAAATGAAGAGAACGAGAGAAAAAAATGATTTTAAAAAGCAGATCGTTTTACAAGACATGCAAGATTTACTCAAAGCCAAAGAAAATAAAAAGAAGAGCCTTTAATTAGATCTGCCTCTGTTAGTTACAAATCTATCAAATCCTGAGATTTCTGTCTATGCTCTTTTACAATTACACCATGTATATTCGTATATTCTTCCATAAACGAGAGTAAAAGTGGAAAATGAGACAGAAAAAGAAACGAAACAAGACAGACCCAAAGAAAGAAAACAGGAAGAAAGAAACCAACAACCGAAAGAGAAAAAAAGAGGGGGGGGGAGGGAAGGAAGAGAGGAAGAAAATAAGAAAGAGAGCAGAGCAAGAATGAATCGAAAAAAAGAATATGACATTATTATTTGAGAAAGCTGCACAGTAAAGAAGGGAAAAACTGAGAGAAAAAAGTTTGTATGTGAAAGAAAAAACACGCCAGTGAATGTATGGTTAATATTTAACATATGCTTAATTTTTTACGACTTAGACTCTATTGACACACTTTTGAACTCAGCTCGTTTTACACTGTACAAATATATTCTACTTTTGTGAAAAATAAAGTTATTTTATCTTATCTTACTTCGTAAAGTAGTATTTGATCTAGTTCTTCTCTATTTTTGCAGTTACAAGCACATAAGTAAATATATTCTCTGTCATTGTTTCTATTTTTGCTCTCTTACGATCACAGAATCTAAATTCTTCCAAGGACACACTATTAAAGATCGTGAGGAGAAAAGAGGGAGAAAGAGAGGAGCTGAGATGAAAGGGAGTATGAAGGGCGGAATGAACGAAAAACCATGTTGGATGGGGGGTTGAGGAGGGAGGAGATCACACAGGTCATGGATAATGTGAAATGTCAAAAATGTCACGGTCGTCCACAGTGACGGAGAACGAGCCCAAGATCTAGGCCTGTATGGTGTGTCATGGCATGTCAAGTTCTGCCTGACATCTACTACTGACGTGAGAATGATATACTCGTGCCCCACGCGGGCCCCTACATTCTCGCATACTCGGGCCTGACAGTAACACGTGCTCATTAGTAGATTATCCCCCCCCCCTCCCCTCCCCTTTTTTCCATTATTTCTTTTCATTTTTTGTTCCCCCAATACACCATACATATTTTTATACTTACTACTTCTTACATCAAGTTGTGCTTCTTTCCAGGAAGAATCTGTCACTTTCGCTTTCATGGCCAGTATAATGTGTTTCTAAATAATATGTTCTCGCAGTCAATTAAAAATAAGTCGTATGTCGATTTCCTATCAAATTTAGTTAACTGACACATAAAATCTTAATGTGTATACTTTCACTTTTAAACGTCCTGAGCTAGTTCGAGCTAGTAGCCAGAGCTGTCGTAAATTCAAGAAACAGAATGATTCCTTAGCTCCAAATAAAACCAGGAAAAGGATCGGCAAAATTAACAGTTTATTATACAAATGTTGACTATAATTTCACTTCACAACATCCTGATATAGTTATGTTATGTCTATTAGAACAACAATATCTCCATATTCAGAGTGAAGATTCTGTCAGTTTTTGCATTATGAAAAGATCAATATTCGACCACCTTCATGACATTCAACCCTTGATTTCTCTGAATGATTACAGCGACTTACGACTCACTCGCACTGGCTGCCACACATTATTATTTCTAAGTATTCATGTTTTATTTATTTATTTATTCTTTAAATGAAAGAGGATGGTGGATCCTGGACGACACCCTGGAAACCGCTGGAGACAGATAATTTTAACTCTTGCCGTCGAATTCGGCATGGTCAAATTAGAAGAACACAATAAAAAAAAAGATCACTCATAGTTCCTACTGCAATTGCTACCATCTTGGCTTTTTTTTATTCCGATATTCCGTAACCGTACTATAAATATACTTCCTGATTTGTCAGGGAATTCGCCTAAAAGTGTCAAAAATATATCTTTTAATACAAGAATTATGCTCTGTCTATCTTTGGCTCATTATTCCTTTTACCTTTTCATTCCATTTTCCTCTTTTTTCTCACTCTCTCCTCTCTCTCATTTTCTGTTTATCTCTCTTTCTTTCTTTTCTAAATTCGTCATTCTTTCCTCTTGTGACTGTCTATCCCTGGCTTATTCTTTAGTCATGTCTCTTTTCAGTTACCATAATATATTTTTTCGCCATCCTTGTCCACCTTTTTTTCTATCCTCAGACCTCCATTGACATCACACACATATATATGGATACTTAACAACTCACATGTAAAACGCCTCCAAATCTCACTCTTCAAGAACAAAGTAAAAAAAAAAACAACATACCAGTTGTACACAACTTTTGTTCTAAGAAGCTGGCAGATTATGAGCTTCACAAGGAGAAAACACAGGTAGGATAATCCATCACGGGGTGCGTACCTCGTCTTCTCACCAGTCGGACATAGCTTTAAGCCCAGTGACCGGTGACATGGACCTTTTTTTTTTTTTTTCTCCTATGACAATTATAGTATGTAACTGTCTCATTTAGTGCATGGTTTCTTGCACTCAATCCATTACCACTGTCTTAAACACTATGGTCATGGTGTGTGTTGCCATCAGCAAGGCAAAAACGGTCAATTATAATTAGATATTCTTCAAGACAAATCTCAGAATACGGCATGATATTAGTCATTCATTAATGCTAAATGTCTTTACGGAATTCATAAATTCAGAACGAGTAGTTATTTTTGTGGCAGATGGCAAAGGGGCCGATGTTCTACATGAACATAACATTGCTATTTGCACCTACACAGTGTTGGCTGAATAATACATTTGCCATTTATAACTAACTAAAGGAATTCATTACCATATCATCATATCATCTAAAGCAAAATATAGAAAGAGCCAAAAAGATTGAGGTTTTGGGGGGAGGGGGTTGAGGGAAAGGAGAAGCTAGACAGGGCGTAGCACTTTGCGTTATAAATGGACACTGTGTGTCTTTTGAATTAGCCTATGCACTTTGTTCTACAAAACGCATATAAAATATTCCAGACCCATGCGAATAACAATAGCAAGATGGTCCAGGTTGTAAGCATTCTGTATCTTGTATTATCTTCTTTAAACTAGAGCGTTTCCTACGTTTCGCTTTCTATAATCGAAGCTCAATCCCACCGTGTGTTAGCTCTACTACAACCAAGATCATGAACTTTGTATGTTATAATTTCGTGTTCTTCATTCAAAGCTCCCGCATCCAATGATGTTCAACATTATGGGCACATGCATTCTGCATGTTCTATGCTCCAGACAATTATGCACATTGACTGTTCTATGTTCCAGACTCATGCACATTGGAAGTATTATTTTGCAGACTCATGCTGTTGAATGCTCTATATTCCAAAATTATGCACGCTGAATGTAGTGTATTCCATGTTGAATGTATTATACTCCTGACTCACGTCCGTTGAATGTTATTTGTTCCAGATTTTTTCATGCTAGAGATGATGTATGTTTCTTCTTCCACACTTCGATATCTACCTGTTTTCAGCTGTAATTTGCAGGTCACATAATACAATAAGATAGACTGGGAAGGCAACCCAAACTTTGACATCAGGGGTTTGAACCAGAGCCTGACTTAGAAACCCTGACCTTGTTCATAAACTCGCTAAACATTTTGATTTCTTTTGACTTTTTCGAATGACCAAAAATAAAAATGCAAAAAAAGTTATAGCCGCAAAACAGCAATTCAAAAACGTATAGGACTCATCATAATGAAAAGAATGTAATTCGAACAACAACAACAACAACAAAGAACAAAAACAGCAAAACGGGTATGAACAATGAACAATAAGTAGAAGAACAACAAGGAAACAGTCAAACCACAAACAAACAAAACAGATCGAAACAAGAAAAAAGCTATCTGTCTTTTAATGGGCGGTTTGTATTGTTGATTCTCTCAGAACAGTCCAATAGTAAGCAGAAAACCATTTCTTATCGACAAAGAATGTAAAACACATGTATTTTCTGAAGCAAACATCTGTAAGAAATGTCACTGTCTTTGTCTTAGCTTTGCTCGGACAACGAGCCATGCATAATCTGTCTGACCTGTCCGCGTCACCGTGCAATGACACGTCACCAGTAGTTATCATTTACCCTGCCTAACAAGGTATTTCTTTTAAACTAAGTTCCCTCATAATGTAGATCTGGTGCGGCCGTACCGAACACGAAAACATACAAGGAAGATAAACATCTTTGCTCGCCAGGAGGCAAATTTTTGGGTGGTGAAAATAAATGTGCAGACATTACAGTTAGAGATATCAAGGATAGGACGTATCTGAACACTGATAACATATTATATGCTACGCAACAGAAATTTAGGACCACGTATTTAACAGCTCCTAACAAAAAAAGCTTAACCCACTTATTTTGCAACGTTTGCAAAATTTTAATACCACCAATACAACCTTACCTGAGTTAAAGATAGAATGGAATTAAACTTTTGCAAACAATTTGAAATGATTATGTTATGAGCCTATGAAAAATAGTGTTCCCCAACTTCTTTTGAGTAGCAAATTATAACAAGATTGCATTCAACTTAGTTCCATAATATTACTATACTCTTTGATATTGTTAAAAAGAAATTCATGTAGTATCATTTTCTAACTTAATAAGTTATTTTAAAGAAA
Source organism: Peronia peronii (assembly GCA_039654565.1). NCBI lineage: Eukaryota > Metazoa > Mollusca > Gastropoda > Systellommatophora > Onchidiidae > Peronia > Peronia peronii. The sequence goes on from JBCEWB010917853.1 coordinate 8,072, forward strand.
TGAACCTGTCATTAAAAGAAACAGATATTCAAGTGGTTATCCCATTAACACTTAAGGTATAGGAGCAATGAACACTTGAATACACCGACATTTGAGAGCAATCAATGTTACTGGATTTCTGTGTGAGTTCCTATTATTTTTTCATCTGTGGCTTTTCTGCAAGAAGGCACGGGTACCATAACCTACCATCACTGTCCTGATATCTCATAACTTCAATAAGAAAAATGTTATATCTTTTTTTATATAAAATAATGAAATTTGTCCTTTCAGTAATTCACATTTTCAGTGATTCCACGAACAGACAAACTGGACTCCCGATGTAGCTGTATGTCAGTTTTTGTCCGCCGATAAGTTCAGATTGGTAGATAGAATGTTTTTATAGCAATGATCACAGAAATTAGGTAGAAATCCTCTTGCAAGACGTAAATGAACTTACAGCAATTTCATACTTTGCAGTTACAAATACCTGTCCAGATACTAGTACAAGAACAGGCTAAAGCTGAAAAATTCCATACCGAAAAAATGACATTAATCCCTTAATTGCTCGGACTACCATAATTTGGTCTTCGTAAATAGCCTTTAGACCGGTAGAGCTGGCTACTGCAAGTTTTGCTCACAGCGACAGCACTGGTTCCCACGACCTCCGACTGTCGGCATTTTCTTCAGATCACTGATTGTATCACAGAGGAGACACACTTTAGTCTCTAAGACGTCATGTCGAAAGGCCAATCTTCTCAAAGTGTAATTTATTACACTTTGCATTGGGATGACATTCCCACGAAGACTTCAAATAGTAGAACACAGGATTTAAAAAAAAAAAAAGAACACGGAAGTTCGTCAAGCGTTTTCTTAAGTCTTACTACTACTCTTATTTGGAGGGCATATAGGTTCAATAGGCTCACAGCCAAGCCTTTTAGTGATACGTTTTCTAGCCACCGTAACAGGATCAGACCAAGAAGTAAAGCAAACTTATGGTCCAAGCAAGGCCAAGAACATGGGAAGATGGAATTTCCCGAAATATTGGTAAATTCTATTACTGATGAGATATCTACATTATGGTGCCTTTTATTTTTAATCTTAATTAAAGCTCTGAGAGTGAAAAGAACCTGAGTCTCCTTTCACACATTTTGAATCCAGTTCAAGAAAACCCAAATGAAATATTAAAAAAATCAGGGACAGGTTAGCAGTCAAACTTCAAGGTGCAAAGCATCTTAACATCGTCAAATTTTAACATAAAACTGGATTAACTAGGATATGAACTAAAGAAAAAAAAACTCACAAGTTTGTTTCGAAACGATTTCTTTCAAAATGGATGTGAGTACATTTCAGTCTTTAAGGTCTTCATTTATCTTTCCTATTTAAACATGATTGTACGATTTGAGAACACCCAAACAGTTTGAAGAAATTGGGGACTGGAGACACGATGGATCTAGCATGGATTAGCTAATCACCACTGAGGAAAAAAAAACAACTATTTTCCGACAGTTGCCAAACTCTGCTATCCAATCCATTTGCTCAGAAAAAAGTGAAAATACGAAATATTTTCCGTACGCATGAACAGTTTGTCAAAATCAATTATTAAAAAAAATAACTTTATTTGTTCTTAAAACGAAATCTGTTTCATGGCTGCGGGCATACACAATAGTTATATAAGTGACACACAATCACTCACACACATATAGGCACATTAACACACACACACACACACAGACACACACACACAGACAGACAGAGACAGCCTTGTCATGAACAGTATCAGATCAAGGTAGACTCAAGGAAATTTGCTCAATAGCTTATGTACGAGGCCTGTCCGGAAAGTAATAAGAAAATTAACATAAAGTAAACATTTCTATTTGGATCTAACTGAAGCTCACACAAGAGTTACTGTCACTCTGTGGCTACTTTTTAACGTAAATTTTCTTGGAGCACACTTTTGCCAGTGCTGAGCCAGAGAATATAGATACCCTCCCTGGAGGAATTTGCGTCAAGCGACGAGAATCAGTCTCGCATTTCTTCAGTGAGGTTGTCATCACAGTCAAACTTTTTTTCTCCAAGATGGCGTTTCAGGGGCTGAGAAAAGTGACTGTCTGATGGAGCCATGTCGGGACTATGGGATGGGTGTGATAAAATCTCCCATCCATAGTGATGGGGCCAGTCTCTAATCAATTTGGCATCGTGGAGTGTTCCGTTGTCATGCTGAAGAAAGACGCCCTTGTTCAGAAGTCCCCGTCTCTTGCGACGCAGAGCTTCTCGCAATCGGACAAGTGTTTCATAATAACGAGCAGAGTGAATGCATCAGAATATACCTGACTTTTGCTCATTGCTTTTCTACTATATGTGGAAACAATTTCTTTGTGGATTCGATAGGATTTTTCTTTTTGCATACAAAAATGGCGCAACCCATCTCACTTCTACCTTTGACCATTCTGCAAAGGGGGTATCTATGTTTAATTTGACATAATGAAAGAATGCGTTCGTCACTGATGCTGATATCTGGCCACAAAAAAGTGCTTAAAACTTCCTATTACACACCGTTTACAGATTTTAATGAAATTGATTAGTCTGAAAGTAATGGGTATTTTCTTATTACTTCCCGGACAGCCCTCGTACCTAAATACTACTGTGTAAGTCGTCATCCACCAAATAACTCATTCATTCCAAAGAAAAGTGTGAAGACAACTGCGAAACGACTTTAGAATTTTTGTTAGAATTGTGAAAAGGTTGTCTGTCTCCTTTAGCTCTGATAAATCATGGGAACATCGTAAGATGAATGCAAATACACAAGCAACAGTCACTTCTGTATGTGTGGGGTTTTTTTTTATCTTCTTTTTTTTTTTTTTGGCCATAGTTACAAGGCTATGTTTCCTAGTCCTTCATTGTCCCAGGCAAAAAAAATAACTAAAATACAAATATAACATATACTTCCAATATCTAGTTTCATCCTTACAAAAACACAGTGAAGTGACATTTAATATTTTTTTTAATCCACTTGTTACAAAACTTGAATCATTTATTTATGCTGGGATGACTCTTGAAGCTGACAGAAAAGGCCAGGATTATAAATGGCTTTCTGAAATTGTTAGTAGCAAAATCTGATATTTTCAAAATCGGTTTCTTCGTTCCTGGACGAACTAAGTGTTGTTGTTGGAACTGTCCATGACAAAGACTAGAAGTCTTCCAGTCTCGACTTGAATTAATAGATTCAGGAAAGAGAACCTTTTGAAAAATCATTTCGTCATTGATTTGCTAGGAGAAATGGGGGCAAGAGAGGGGGAGGAAGGGGAGAGGGGAGGAGAAAGAGAGTGTTTTATGTTCGAAAAGCTTTGTCACAATGTCAGCGAACACTGGCTTTTCTAACGTGACTTCAGACCGGAGGTATTTCTATAGAAAAATTATGTCATGGAACACTAACATTTTCGCTTCAGCAATTCAGAACGCGTTTTGGTAGATCACATTTCCATTTGTATCCTTTCAATGGCAGCCATCAACTTCCCTAAATAAGAATAATACAAAATATTGTACGCCTTATATTCAACGTTTCATTCTTCTTTGCAACCGTTTTTCGGTATTGACTGCCAAGCCCAACTTTTAGGTCCAAAGATTATATCAGAGATCTGAGAATGTTATACAACAAACTAGGCGTTGTTATGTGAACTAGTAACCCCAATAGTTTCATAATACTTTTTTTCTGGTGTTGGCTCCACTGGTCCCGGCCGTAAAATTGCTGGAGATGTACTTTCTTACCAATTACCATAATTATTTCCCCGAGAGGATTTCATTCCTTTTTAGAGCGCTCCTGTTATCTTATTCATTATGCTTTCCTGCTTCTCTCGCTCTCCTTTCTATTTTTCATCTTCATCATTATCTGATCTGTTCTCTCTACGTTTATTTCTCATGTTCTTTATATTGTTGTCGTCTACTGTCCCCATGCGTGTTGTTCTTCCCTCCTCTTCCCGTTTCTTCTTCGTTCTGTCTCTAATTTCCTTTTTCTTATTTCCTTACCTAATATTGTGTTCTCTCTATGCCTCGACTATTCAGTCACTGGGGGCAGCTGTGGCTATGGACAATAACAGTGCAGTGAGATCCAGCTGAAGTTATTCTAATGGGTGAGAATAACTTTTAGAGATGAACTGATCTGTTAATAGCAAGACTTATGTCCGGTCAAAGATAACGATGGGTTATATTATATATCCTCAGAACGGGAGGAAAAAAAAAAAAAAAAAGAAAGAAACTCTATCTTTGTAGCTAGAAATTATCACGGTTAAGTAAACGGGCCTAAAGTCCTTGGGGACCGCCTAGTGCGAGGGTTCCCAGCCGGTGGATAGCAACTCCCCAAGGGATCGTGAAGTCTTGGCAAGGGGCTCGTGTAGCTCTGCTTGAAGTGGCTTGGGATAAACTATTTCCAGCTATTTCATCCACTACATTTTTATACATTTACATAGTTTTGCTTGTTTTGTTTTGTTGTTGTTCCTTTCCCTCTCCATTAAGGAAAATAAAATGTCAATCAAACTGTTCATGTTGATCGTAGGGGGTCACGTGGGTTTCAAGCTTTTGGGTAAGGGCTCGCTAGTGTACATATGTTGGGAACCACTGGTCTAGGCCCTAGACATTTTGATACCGAAACCGTGTAAACATTTATGATGGGAGATATGCAATAAATTCTCGTCTTGTCATAAAACATTGTTGGAAAAATAGGTGAGTAAAAATGAAAGCCGAGGCCATGAATAATTTAGGACAGTTCCAATACGTGTATTATTATGTTCATTTAAAGAAATTTTCTCCTCATTTTCTTAGAGCCAGGCGTAAAAAAAAATATGAAAGGGTGTCGTAAACTGATATAACTTAAATTCCTGATTGCTTTTTTAGTGCTATCCAATGACAGACAGACGTTTTTTTTTTATCGTCTACAGTCTATGGTGCTATCAAAAATAATGTTCACATTAAACGGGGTGTGGTAATGTCATTTTTTTAATCTAAGTGACAAATGGACGAGAGGAAGAGGGAAAGAGAGAGAGAGAAAGAGAAAGAGAGAGAGGGGGGGCAAAAAATGAAAGAGAGAAAATTGTGTGAGGGAGACCGAGACATAAATCGTAGAGTAAAAGGTGTCGTTGCACAGAGAAAGAGAGAGAAAAACACGCTTCACGGAGAAAGAAAGGTACTTTGTGAAAAAAAAAAAAAAAACACGGAAAGGGAGAAAGAGTGGAAAAAAATGAAAAAACATTCCACGGGATGATTAGCGAATTATAACATATATCGAAAAGGAGTTTTCTAAATGTCTATCTATATGTTTGGATATCTGTTTATCTATTTATCGTCTACCAATTTTTCTTCTATCTATCCATCCGTCTGTCTGTCCATTATTCTATCCATCCATCCATCCATCCTTCCATCCATCCATCCACTATGTCTGTCTTGAAATTTCCACCTTCATTAGTCAAGAATTTCATAATCTTACACTATCTTTCCCACCACGAACAACTGAACACACGCATAGGACTGACCCCATAGCTGTCATCGCTTATCTCAAGCATGGCTTTGCTCTAGTATCTTATTCAAAGCCAGAGACTGTGAATTTGGCAACATTTATTCCACCCATGAAGTATAGTATTGTTAGTGGAACAAGAGGGAGACGAACAAAGATTGTTGTTGTGTCTTTCTGAAAATTGGGCAGGGTCATGGACATACTAGTATAATAGACCCGGCGCGCATGGACGACTTCCAGCGGTCCAAGTCAGGGAGAGATGAACCATGGAACACAGGTTGGGGTGGAAATTTACTAGATCTACTTCAACTGTTCGCTGTGAGTGGCAGACTTAATAAATTTAAAGCCTATTGAACCTGGGTCTAGTTAAACTAGTATGTCTATGAGCAGGTATTTTCATGGTAAAAAAAAATAATCATAATAATAATAAAATATTTCTTTCTTTTTTTTTTAATTTGAAAAAAAAAAAAACAGAACTGTTTATCTAGGTAACTGGTAGTAAAAACGATTGGGTAAAAAGTAAAACGATCTATCTGAATGACATTATTGTCACCTAAATGATGCTAGTTTGCCATCATTATCACGGTTTGGGTGACATTGCCCTAAATAGTAAATGTTTCTATCATTTCCACTAGTACTAACTTAAGGCTAAGGTTAGGGCTAGGGTTAAGAAGCTCAGTTTAAGTGGCTGGACTATTAGAAATGCCCTGCATGGGCTAGCAATAGCAGTAGAAGAGGCTTCCTGTTGGATCTGGTGCAAAATAGAAAGGAACGATATGACCCTACACCTCAGTAGCTTTAGATAGAATAAGTTATACCATAAAAACAGTGGCACGCGTAACCGAATAGCTAGGCCACCTCGGTCAATTACATCCCGACCGAAAACCAAACGGCAACCGGTTCCTGTCTCAGAACGTCCCTGGGGAATAATAATACTAAAAAAAAAAGCATCGAGAGTCATGACCCCGTTATAGTCGGGGTTCTAGAAGCTGTCAGAAAGTTAAAGGCCAAAACATCTAAATGAAAGAACCCGCTCTTCCTCTGACGACCGTCACCAGTCTCGCTCCACCTGAGGAGTTTTCCTACCACCTAAGATTACGATGGTACCTCTTAAGCTTCATATCACCCAAATAGTGAAAATAAGAGGGGGAGTCAACATTTTAGGGACAGGCCACTTAGAGAGAAGCTGACTAAAACGTGAAGTGACATGCGAAAGGGCGCTCAGAAATGTATGTCACAGGAAATGGAGCATTGACGAGGCAGTGTCTCATTCCATTTATCCTTATTCTCTAATCTTTTCTCTTTATTCCCCTCCTTCTCCACCTGCCTCTTTCTCTCTCTCTCTCTCTCTCTTTCTCTATCTCTCTCCCATATCTCGGAGATGTCCTCACATTCAGTTTGTCAATTTCTCCTTTAGTTATCTTTCGCTCTCTCTCTCTTTCTCCTCTCTCTCTCTTTCAGATGTTTACAGACTCCTCTATCTTACATTTCTTTCTATTTCTCTCGTTCACTCTAAATCTCTGTCTTTCTCAGATTGCTTGTCTATTTCTCTCTCATCTTTCTGTCGCTTATTTCTCCTCTCTTTCTTTCTCTCCCTCTCTCCAACCCACTGTCTCTCTTTCCCTCTCTTTCCTTCCCACTGTCTTTCTCTCTCTCCCTCTCTGTGTCCTAAGTCTGGTCTGTTGTTCTTATATCTTGTCTGTTTGTGTATCTGTAACCAAGTTTTGTATGTGGCGAGTTCTTTCTCAGGGCCTGGTGGACAGATTGATGGTGACTGATCTATCTCAATCGTAATTCCTCTTTTCTCCTCTTTTCTCTGTTTTTGCCGCTTGTTTTTCTTGCGCCTCCACTATATCCCTCCATTTCCAGTCCTTAGCAGCCAAATCCAAACCACATACCTGATAAAGCTGCATATTAATATACTTCTAAATTAGATACTCATGCCTCTATCTATCTATCTATCTATCTATCTATCTATCTATCTATCTATCTATCTATCTATCTATCTATCTATCTAT
>JBCEWB010918075.1:0-15570 GCA_039654565.1 Peronia peronii
TATCTATCTATCTATCTATCTATCTATCTATCTATCTATCTATCTATCTATCTATCTATCTATCTGTTTCTCTGTCTGTCTGTCTGTCTGTGTGTCTATCTTTCAGCATGTCTATCTGTCTATACACCTGTAAGCCTGCCTGCCTTTATACCTCCCTGTATATCTGCCTATTTGTCTGTCTGTCTGTTCTACCGCGTATGATAGTGTATTCAGGTAGACAACTAGCTACCTCCTTGTTTTCTCTCCTTTTGTCTCTGTTTATCGTTTCCTCGACCTAAATCTCTATGTTCTGCCTGCTCTTATCTCGAGCTAAAATCCGAGGCTTCTCTCTCTCCTTTTGCTTCTCCCTCTCTTTTTCATCCTATGCCGCCGACTTCTTTCTTGTCTCTGTTCTCACACTCTCTCTCAATCTTACATTATTTTGCTCTTAGTTTTTCTTCTGTTTGTTTTGTCTTCTCTTTCCCCTGAACGCCTACATTTGCCTGTGTTTATTCCTGCACTTTATGTCCTTGATAAAGCTGCATGAAAACATCACAAAAGCCACACTACGTTATTTCTTCGATACATTTTACTTTGCTGTTGCTCTTTAACTATCGCCCTTTCTGCAGCAGCTGCAGCTCTTTATTCTAGCCATCCTCTGACCAGCTCTTCCACCATGCTTTTTAGTTGGCTTCTCCAAAATTTTGGTAATGGCTGTTAGATGCAATTATGAATAGTAATAGCATATATATTTTTTTTCATATGTATACATAGTGTGTGTTGTGTGTGTCTGTTATGTGTAATTGTGTGAGAGAAAGAGAGAGAGAGAGAGAGAGAAAGAGTGGGTTTGGGGGGAAGCGGGGGAGGGGGGGGTCTATGCCAGTTACCGTGGGAAAAGAAATCGATTTTTATATATATTTTTTTTTCATGAAGCTCTCAGCAAGCTTCTGTACTTATTGTTTTCTTCTCTCTATCTCTCTCTCTCGCTCTATATCTCTCTCTCTTTCTGAATAAATGCTGCCCACGTCATGTTTCACGAAAAGCCACTGAAGTGAAGTAAACAACTTGGACTAAGTACACCGGACTCCTCCTACAGTTTAGCTCTGAAAACAACAATCGACCGACCTGACCAAAGACTTTGTCATTGTATTTTAAAGGTACAAGGAGAGAATAATAGAATATCATGTCACTCAGTTCTAACCAACCTAGCCCCACCCCACTTCCACCCCTACTCGCCCAGAGCCTTAAGCGCCCACTACTATAACATAGGTGGCAAATAAAATTTAGTTAGCGCCTGAGACCTAGTACGACGTTGAACATATTAGATCGCGTTATGATATATTTAAGACATGTGATGAAAATTTATATATATAGTATCAAATAAAGACTCACATGCCCAGAAGCTCAGACAGTAGAGTCATGGTATGCTCAGGGGCTCATAGCTCAAAGAGTTAAGCATGACTTTCAAAGTCAACATAGGATGCCTAATACTTCAGTACCATTATATTTTTAGAATCAGTTATCTTCGCATCTTTTAAATATAGTTTTCCGTGTTGGAAATCTTTGTAATAATATGCTATATTTACATGGCTCTGTCCTCTGAAAATTAAATATTTTTTTGCTTACTATGCGTTATCAAAGACCGATCTCAAAACTAACTAGCAATGTTCTTGAAATAGCTTTAGGAAAGAGGGGTTTTGTCAAAATACATGTATATAGAGGAAATCCCTGATTGCTTCCCTATGCATTAGAATGTGGGCAGCTAATAAGCGAAATAGAATCCTCGAGAAAAAATGGTGCATAACTGGATGAAATGACAAGGTTCCAGTAGAGAAATAAAGGTCTAACAATTCTGCCTTTTATGTTAAATTTCACGAATCATATTCTAATAAATCCAAAGAAGACATTCCTGACTTTCTAGATAACCTACGGCTGCTAGTTAAGGTTTAATCATTTTTCACTCTAGTACAGCTAATATAAGCTAAGAGAACATTTCATAATGAATCTGTTGATTTGAAATTTACTTGAACCAACCGATACTTTTGAAATTTGGCGCCAGTAGTTCTAAGAACACGTTAATTGCACCTGCATATAAAGACATTGCACGTTGCATGCAAACCGTGTCTTAATGAATTATTATTGTATTGTTGTTGTTGTTATTATTATTATTATTATTATTATTACTATTGTTATTATTATTTTGTTCATATTTCTCTCACAGACAACAACAATCAGGTCTGAATCTATAAATAAAGTGTCGGCAGTTATATGTTTGTATCCATTATAAGTTTAATTCTTATTTAATAGACACAATGCGACTTCAGTGCATACGACAGTCTCTGAAAAACATTGTTAATAACTCTTAGAAATTGAACATCAGCCTTATAACAAATCCTTAATTATTCTTTAGTGGACAGCTACTGTTTGGAAACTTATTTATTTTCAAACTACAAGTAAAATTAATTTGTCATTTATGCGATGACATAATTGATTCTAACAGTTTCAAATCGACTTGTGAAAAAAATCGAGAAGTGCTATCAAAATAATGTGGGGATTGAAGTCCTCTGTTGTATCAATTTTATCAGTCTTTTATTCATTGTACAAAATCTGAGAAAATAAGCACAGTGTTTGCTACCCATTTATTGTTTTTTAGCTCACACATTAGTGTCCACCAATTCATGACTGCAAGTGGCGAGTTGGCTGTTCACGCTACAATTTCTGAGAGTCATTTCCTGTGTGTGCCATTTTATTGGTGTAACGAGCAGATGTTGTATAAAAGACGAAGGGAATATTTTCAGCTGATGGTATCCATTTTCCCTCCTAGATATGTCAAACAGTGAGGGAGTAATAATATAACTAAAATCTTAGCCCTTTTCAGTCCAGGAACTAAAAGTGGAGACGTTGTCACATTAGATTTGTCGGATCAGTTTTACTGACGTGATAATAACCTATTAAAATTTAGTTTGTTTGTTTGTTGCTGCCGTTATTAATGTTATGGTTATTGTTGGCGTTGTTGTTGTTGTTTTTATTCTTATTATTGCTGATACTGTTGTTTCGTGTTACCGCTGCTTCTGCTGTTGTTGTTGTTGTCTTTACTGATGTTGTTGTTGCTACTGGTGCCTTTTATTTCCTGAACCTCATACTCACAACATTTATAAGCCCATATTAGATCACTGTGTTTCATAGTTTATACTTAATTACGCTGTTCTCTCCGGGAATGGGCTGGTTGACGGCAGATAAATCACACACACACACACATGCATAGACACTCACACACGGGGTTCACTCACATAGACACTGTTAAAGGTGACACATTGAGCACGCTATTGCATTTTCTACCAGTCACCAACACAATGTGCGCTTTGTAAAATGTAAAAATGTCCGAATGAAAGGCAAGATCTTTTATCCTAATGGCATCAATTTTCCCCAAGATGGGCCCATCAAGCATGAAGTACACTTGATTTTTACAATAGTCAATCTTGTCTCTGAAAGGGCTCTCAGAGGAAATTTCATGTTAGGTCCTCACCAATGCACTTGTTCTGCCGGCACAACGGGCATGTAATGGATGCTGACAATGGCGAGTCTGACAGTAGGATATTTATCTACTCAAGAACATCACGGAAAACCCAAAGGGCATTTGATGTATTCTTTTATCATTCCTTTCTGAAAGCATTATGGAGTTGACAATCGTTTTCCTTTGGCCCACTTTTATTAATGCGATGCGATGATACTTTCACATTGCCGTTGTTCTGTTGCAAATGAAAGCGTTCGGAAGAATGTTATGATATCTATCTCTCTATCTATCTATATATCACGTATGTGTCCAGAGTATGCAAACCTTTTCTCCTTACTCCTGGCCTACCAAGTTCAGCTTAGCTGAAGTTTTAACTCAGGCTCAGATTAGGCAACACGATACCACAGCAAAAGTTAACAACGACCTCTCCCTTTTAAGACTCCTAACGGAGCGACCTCCAATAATCTAACGCACCATACCAAAGGCAAGATGACAATCTTAAATACCCAAAGATGCGTTTTCCATCTCTGAATTTGCCAAAGATACATGTGATAAAAATTACAAAATTTGACCACTTACAGCTCTCCCTTTTGAGGATATCTTCTTTCTACAACTAGTACATTTAATCAGTGAATATCGACCCCTAGTGGAAAGAAAACAACCTAAGATACTATACGAAAGGCAAGATAATAATCTTCAATGTAGTCAAAAGTTGGCCTTTTCAATCTCTTTTTTTCCTAGGAATGCATGCGATCACAAATAACAAAATTTGACAATTTACCGGTCTCCATTTTAAGACTCTCTTCTTTCTAACACTGATGCAATTGATCAGCGAATATCGATCCCCAATGGAAGAACCTCCAATAACCTAAGGTATCCTACGAAAGACAAGGTAGCAGTCTTGGAGACAGTGAAATATCGATCCCTAATAGAACGACCTAGAAATAACCTAAGGCACCATATGCAACGGCAAGATAACAGCATTAAAGACAGTCAAAGACACAGATTCTATTTCTTTATTTGGCTTGGATACATGCAATAGAAACCGACAAAATTTGACAATTTATCTCTCTCCATTTTAAGAATATCTCCTTTCCAAAACTGATGTAATTAATCAGTGAATATCGATTCGTAATGGAAGAACCTCCAATAACCTAATTTACCCTACGAACGACAAGATAGCAGTTTTGGTGATAATGAAAGATGGGCTTTCTATTTCTTTATTCCTCATGGATACATATGGTCAAAAGTAACAACGTTTGACAATTTTCCGCTGTCCGTTTCTTCTTTCTTACACAGACAGATACATTTGATCAGTAAAAAAGCGATCCCTAATATGAACACGATCAATAACCTATACAACACACTCATACATTTGAACAGTGAATATAGATCCCTAATGGAAGGACAACTTCTAACCTACGGCACCATACTAAAGGCAAAATAAAAGTCTTGAAGATATTCACAAATGGGCTTTCTATCTCTTCATTTGAGAGATACTCCTCCCAAGAAAAATGACAAAATTTGACAAGTTAGCGCTCTCCATTTCAATACTATCTCCTTTCTAAAACTAATACATTTGATCAGTCATCGATCCCTAGTGAATCATGTGAATATATCCTAAGTCACCATATCAAACACAAGATAATCTTGAACACAGTCAAAGACGAGCTTTCTATCTCTTCATTTGCCATTAATATATGCGATCAAAAAAAAAAAAAGAAAATATTCGAAACATTATCTCGATCCGTTTTGAGACTATCTACTTTCTAAAATTGATACATTTGATCAGTGAATATCGATCCGTAATAGAACGATCCCCAATAATCTAAGGCAGCATACACAATTCAAGATAGCAATCGTGAAGATAGTAAAAGATGGGCATTCTATCTCTTCATTTGCCAGTGATAATCTGTTCTAAAATGACAAAAAATTTGACACCTTAATCATACCGTCCTCCGTTTTAAGACTATCTCCTTTCTAACACTGATACATTTGATCAGTGAATATCGATCCCTTATGGAATCTATCCAAATAACCTGAGGCAGCATACCAGATCACAAGCGCAGTTCTTTGTTGTCCTATCTCCATTTTCTGCCTTTTGAGAAAATGGCCGTTTTATGTTCAGTAACCGTTTTTACACATTAATAATAATGACAACAACTACTCCTACTCCTACTGATATTAACAACAGCACTACCACTACTTATAATAATAGTACAATAATAATAAATGTAATAACAAGAATGCACGTGTGAGTAATTTGAACAGAAATCATGCTATCATTATGATATGAGCCAAAGCAGCTTGCATAACTCTTGCTGAATACAATTATATAATACCTGTCCGTTTCGGATGTTGGTGGCTCAGTAGTCAGTTGGTCACTGCATCTAGGACTTGGTGTCTCTTCGCCATTGTCATTGAATGTCTAAATCATTCCAAAAAAAAAAAAAAAAAAGAAATTTTTAGGGCAACGTTTCAACACCAAGTGAAATAAAGAAGCTACTTTCATAACATACGGTTACATGTTGCTCTCCCTGTATGAACACAGAATTCTCCGAATTCGCTCTTCTTTATTACCTTCTCTTTTTTCTGTACTCGTTGCACATGTTTTTCAAAAATATCATTTACATTAATATAACCCATAGGAATGATTAGGGATCATTAGCAGTGAAACTTAACATTTTTGACTGGTTCGCACAGTTAGACAGTTGGCCTAAGAGAATTATATATAATACATATATATCTTCAGGTAGTTATATTTATCTCTATCTTCTCTATCTCTCAGTGGCCATACAGGTTTCCCTTACAATTGTCTCACTATTATACACGTTTGTGTATATGCTTTTCAAAGATATCATTACTAATATCTTTTGTACGGATAATTATAAATCATTACTAAAGAACACCTGTCTGTTTCGGAATTGGTGGCTCAGTAAATGGTTGGTCACTATAGCCAGGACATGGTGTCTCCTCGCCATTGCCATCGAAATGTTTAAATCACCATAAGAAAAAAGTAAGAAGGACCTTTTAGAATAACCTTTCAATACCAAGTGAAAAAAAGAAAATAATTTCAAAACACAAAGTTACATAAAGCACTCCCTTTCAACTCCATCTCCGCTTGCTCTCTCAGTATTGCTCTGCCTATAGGCACATAGTTTCCTTCGTGTTTTCCTCAGTTTTTTGTGATCATATTGCAGGCTTTTCAAAATACCTTGGCCTTTCATACTAACGTTTTGTGTAAAGATAGTTAAGAATCAAAAATTATAAACCCAATTATGACCCAGCGTGGCTTGCTTATCTTTTCTTGAATACAATTACATTTTCTAATATCTATTTGTTTCAGATGTTCGTGAATGGGTAGTCATTTGCTCAGTGCAGCTAGGACCTGGTGTGCCCTAATCATTCCCATTGCTTTCGGAATGTCTATGAGACCATCATATGAAAACAAAAATAAATAAATAGGAATTGTTAGAGCAACTTTTCAACATCAAATGAAATGCAAAGAAAATTTCATAACACAAAGTTGCATGTCGCTCTCTTTGTGTGAACACAGAGATCCAGGAATTGTTTCTTTTGTTATCCTCATTGTTTTCTATGTATTCAATTGTACATAGGAAGGGTTTCGGGGCAAAAAGTGACATATACAAAATCGCCTTTTAGAGAAAAATGGCAATTTGTTCTCCAGTGGTTAGTAATTTATCATTAAGAAGGAGAATTTTCAGAAGTCGCGTTTGGTGAAAAGGAAAGTCCTTATCATATAGCACGATCGCCATTCCCAGTATTGAGGTGTATAACTCAAAATTTTCAAAAATGACGTTTGTCACGTTTTGCCCTGAAACCCTTCATATACTTTTAAAAAATGTCATTCATATTAATACATTGTGTAGAAGTGACTACAAACCAATCTCAGTGAAGCATAAAAACTTGAAATTATTGACCTGTTTCCAAAGTGTATTCCTCAAATAAAAAAAAAAAAAAAGAGTTAAACAATTTGCCCGCGAAACACATTTTATTTCATCCATGCACAGTAGATCTATTAGAGCTATAGATACATCTTGTTAATCGCATTGCTACTTACGACAAACTGCACTTGGTTTCTGCTTCCATTAGACTTTGTGACAGACTGATGTCAGTCCTGAATATAAATAACAATAATTTTTTTATATATTAATAATAGTTAGATAGGCCTTGATCTAAATAAATAAAATAAAACAGTCACTGTTAAAAATGATTTAAGTTATCATGTCTGTTCTTTTATAAAGCAATACAGATCTAGATTTAGATCTATATAGACCTTTCGATAAGATTATTGAGATGTTTGTTGATTCAGATAAATCTAGCTAGACTTATAAGGCATAGATCTACATCTAGATATAAATCTAGATATGTAGATCTAGATCTAGATCTAATAAGGCTAACTATGTTATTCCTAATTCAAATCAGTTCTAAGTCCAAAGCTATCGCTTGCAAGTTAGTTTGTTGATACGCTAAATCCATTGTTAGATCAACTTGTCAGTTCTTCGTCTCTTAAACTCTTCATCTGATGTTGGAGATCATAAAGCAGGGAAAAATTTCCGTATTGTTCTTTGTCGTTTGATTGGTTAGATTGTACTTAGCACAGGATAAAAATACCCTTGCTAAGAAATGTATTGACATAACACAAGATGATTTTGAAAATCTGCTTATTAGGGGGAATAACTTATGAAATGCGCATATTTTAAGGTAGACTTGTTATCCCTCTTTCACATGACATACCAAAAAGCCCAACACTGGAGATAGGGTAGCAAAGAACTGAGCTTGCGAAATTCAGGATAACAGTCTTGAAGATAGTACAAAGATGGGCATTATGCCTTTTCATTAGCCACTGATATATCCGATTAAAAATGACAAAATTTTGAGTGGTAGGAAAACTTCTCGGGTGGAGCCAGGCAGACGTTTTCAAAGGAAGAGTGGGTTCTTTCATTATATGTTTCGGCCTTTAACTTCTTAACATCTTCTAGAGCCCTTGCCACACCGGGCTCATGACTCCCGATGTTCGTCACACACCTTTTATCCTTAGAGACTCTGGGTAGGAATTGAACGTGTGCGGTTTGGTTTTCGGTCCAGTACTCTAACCGCTAAACTACATGTGCCACTGCTTTTATGGCAGAACTTATTCTATTTAAATCGACTGTCCGGCATTAAGTGGTGTAGAGGTCACATAGTTCCTTTTGCACCAGATCCAACAGGAAGAGTTCTCTGCTGCTGTTGCTAGCTCACACAGGCTCTCCTAGTATTCCGGCCACTTAAGTTGAGCTTCTTCAAGAGAGAATATACTGTTGAACCAACGTAATCCCTTGCTCCCACTTCTACTGCAAATATGTTTGCCTTCACTCTGGCTCTACGCAAGTCCGTCAGAAGATCTTGGTACTTGGCCATCTTGTACTCGTGCGGCTCCTCCATGTTTGTCTCATACGAAACAATTAGCTCAACAAGGATGTACGACTTTGCAATCCTCGCGCTAAGCACTATGTCCGGCTTCATACCAGATCTTCAGAGTAAAACTCAGCATATATATTATTTTTTCTTTTGTTTTCTTTAGTACCGTGAGGAAAAAAAAAACACACACAGAAAAACAGAAAAAGGATCATAATTAGGGAGAGGGCTATGAGATGGGTGACACTGGGGCGAAAACGTATCGTATCGCCGACGAATGGAGTTTTCCTGAGATCAGACACCGGTGTAGCTAACCTATGAATATGTTAGATTTTTGGTCGATCATGGCCGACAATGTGACCGAACATCAGCCATCATGATCGATTAATTGGTTATGAGTCCATGGCCGATGTAACCGGTTATCATGCACAGTCCTAAACACCAATAACAAAAACAATTAGAGAAATGTGGGAAATAAAACAAACAAACTTGAGATAATTAAAGACAAACTTTATACATAGGTTACATATACATTTAACAGCATTACCCACACATATGTACATGCGCTCCATGTCATCAGCCAAACATCTCACGCATACAAACTGCTTATGGCCAATCGCCTGCGATTTGTGTCACAGACAATTAGTCAGTCAGTCAGTCAGTCAGACAGTCAGTCAGTCAATCAGTCAATTAGTTAATCTTTCAGTCAGTTATTTAGTCATTCAGTCAGTCAGTCATTTAGTCCGCCAGTCAATCAATGAGTCAGTCAGTCACAGTCAGTCTTTCAATTACTTAGCCAGCCATGGAAATGTTAGTAGGTTACACGGTTATTTATCTAGTTAGATAGTTAATAGTTTATCTACAGTCTTGCTGGCTGTTTAGTATGTTAGTTGGATAGCCAATTACTTTGTTACTTACTCAGTTATTTAGCTAAACTAGTTGTTGTTTAGTGAGCCAGTGTATTGGTTAGTGATTTAATGAGTTTTGTATGTATTTTTACTTTTCGTAATTGGTTAGTCGATCAGTTAATCAACTGAGTCATATCCTTTTATTTGTGTTCATTTTCTTTTAATGTTTTTTTTTCTAATTTGAAGGCGACTGAAACATTCAGTTACTGACATAATCTTGAGACTTGTAATACCTGGACATAAACAAGTGGCACTATAAAAGGGATTGTGGGGAGAATCAGAAAGTTACCACGTTACGCACGTTAAAGAATCCTTGGCAGTTCAAAATCGATGAAAGAGTAGGCTGCGTGCCGATGTCCGGGCAAAATTTCCAAATTCCAAATTTCTACCCACAAAATTTCTCAGCAAAATTTGACAACTTCTAAAAGCCGAGATAATCCTACTTTCTTTGGATTGAAAGGCTTAAGAAAAACAAACAGCTCAGAGAGTTACACTGTTTTCTCTGCTACTATTAACATCATCTAATTTATAACCACTCTATAAAATGCCATGTCTTGATACCCTCTGTGAATAAGCGGGCATTTCGAATAGACTATTTAAGAATGTATTAACCTCCTGCTTTATGTTGACAGATACACCTTTTTCTTTCACTGACAATCATTTTTCTTGCTGATATTGATTTCTTGCCTTTCCACTTTGCCAATATTTACTTTTCAGACCTGTGTAGGGCTTTATTACAACTATTATGCATATTTAAATTCTCTAGAGCGTGGCTCATGAAGGGCAGCCAGGGCATGACGATGTATGATTTCTTTTCTATTTCTCACAAATATTTTTGATAAAGTGACTGCAGTGGAACTGATACCAGTCCCCAATCAATCCCGTGGACAATTTCTATGAAAGCACCCAAGGCCATGATGAAGCAGGCTTGGCCTGATATTAGACATCTAACAGATATTAAATTAAAAAAGGCGTATATTTTTTTTTTGTTTTAAATATTTATCTGTTTTTTTTTATTATTATTATTTACTCATTTATTTCTTTACTTCTTTCTTTCTTTTTTTGTTTTTATTTATTTATTATTTACTTATCATTTATTTATTTATTATTTTGCTTGTTCTCTGGTTTGAGATCTAAAACCAGTCTGTCGTTTAGTAGGTTATTGGCAACAACTAGCCTAGAGAAGTGAAGAGTAGTTTAGACTATAGATATATTAAGAAACGTGCAATCAATGTAGTCAAGTCACGGTTCACCGCCGGCCCAAAGGGGAGAGCGAGCTAACTGCCGTGGCGTTGTGAAAATGTACAGTATTTTAACAGACCGATATGTGCAATAGAGGAATATGAAACATTAAGACAAAATATAAACATAGAGATGAAAATCTGAATTTTTGTATGGTATATTTTTCAATAATATATCTTTTGTGAAAGAGAGGATAACACTAGTTTCAAAAACGGGTAAATTGTGCAAAGTTTTATGAAATGTTAACCTTTTTTATCTCCAATTATCAGGCAAAAGCCAGAACTTAAGTCAGCTTAAAAATATGGTTGGAAAGAAGAGAATTTAATCTTTCCAACAGTGGTAAAAAAAGACTCCATCTAAAACTGGTTCGGCCACAATCGGGCATTGAAACATGTGACCGTCTAAATAATTAACACAGCCACTTAGTTTGCTGTCCCAGCCAGGCTGACCAGGCCGTCTTCACCCCGTCACGCTTGGCGGCACCGTGGGGACAGCGTAGTGTGTGTCCTTGGCTCAGCTGCCTATTTTTTGTTTTATGTGTCCTTACTGAAATGTATTATCTCACATTCTGAATACAACCCCATCGCTAAAAAAGTCAACATCACGAGCTTTACGCAGGTATAAATTTTATTACCGAAAGTTCCAGATAAGGCAAACACAATAGAAGGTTCAAATAAAGGGTCATTTTATCATTACGAAATCTCAAGAAGGTCAACTATGAAAAAAAAATCATTAAAAAATACACCTTTTAAGATTCCACAACCCAACATTCACAAACTGAGAGGTTAAAAGTTGATCTAGCATAGAGGGTAACCGAAATTTGGCGTGAACTTGATTTAACATCCATAATGACAGGGTAGATGTGGCTAATAACGGGTATCGGGTTATTTTCTATTTCCTTTCTATGGAAAGATGGCCCTCTAGTAACAATGAAAAGTCAGTACCAGTTACCAGTCTGGTAAATCATTCTGTTCTCTATGCCCACACAGTTTCTGTCTCTCTGCCATTTTGAACTAGGCTAGAGGTACTCCTTTCATACATGACTGTTGATGTAGCGAATGTAGAAAAATAAAATAAAGCTGACACAATGAAACGAATGTTAAATAAAGAAAAATTTGCAGTGAAAGCTGTAATTTTGTAATGTAAGGGCTAATGTATATTTTAAATCAATTGTAACTCTGTCTCTTTCACTTTTTACTAGAATATGTCTCGTTACTGTTAAAGGTTTCCTTTTAAAATCTGGTGGTGCTGTCTAACTAACTTGTCTTGACTATACCCAGCTGCTGACTGCCTGGCTCTGTCTAAAATGTGTATCTTTTTGTATAGAGGAAGTAGCAAGTTCAAGACTGCTATCCTGTGAAATATAAGAAGTTGCTCTCTTGTTTTAAAAGGAATTTCTCTTCTGTTTATACAGCATATAATTTTCTTCTATTTATTTGTCTCTCAGTAATGAACACAGACAGGCCGGTATCTCTTATCTGCGGAGCAAAAGCTTGCATTGCACGCATACAGACACTGAACAAAACTCATTGTCGTTGCTAGAAACTGTGAAACAGTTTAAACATTGTGTTATTTGCTGTATGCTCTGACACGGAGACAGCATACAGATATTGATTATTGAAATGATTTCAATAATTATTAAGAGTATGACTTGTTACATAGGTCAACAAATTAATACTATATACAATCATCACCAAAGCTATATATTTTATGAGGGTTGAGGAAAATTCTAAACATTTTGAAGCGTGTCCGTTCTTAATTTTACTGGTACTAGATTTATTGATTGTAGTTGTGGTTTGGTTTGTAGAAGGTTTGCGTTCATAACTGTTTGTAAATGTGTTGCTTCATTTTTTATTGCATGGACTCTCTTCTCTGACCTTGAAGTACTGAGATGTATGAGTTTCCCACCACGTTTACCCAGAAACTGCAATTCACCCAGAAAATGCAGTTCAGATTGATGTCGTTCCATGAAAGGAATGCAGTGGTTTTCTGAAAGTGATGTCTAGGGAGAGCGTGTTGAGGAAAATCTTTGCGGTAAATTTCATACAACTGGCTAGAAGACTGTTGTCTGTATAGAAGCTATTGTATTTTCTGCTACTGTGCGTAGTGCTCACTAAATGCTTCATTCATTTGTTCATTGCCTTTGGACTTCTCCGCGATGGTTCTGGTCGTTTCCACCACTGCTTCCTGAGGCCGACGCTTCTTTCAATACGTTTGTCGCAAATATATTTCGAATGGCAGCCATCAGTGTCTCTTTCAAGACTGATATTGTAGCACAGAACAAATTCGGCCTTATACTTGTCGCAGTCTAGCTTCCTTCTTTTTTGGTCTTATCATTTCTACATGTCGATCAAGCGAATTCATCATAACCAACAGACTATGCAGTAAGAAAGAATAAATATTCATAACTCACGTTCTAATTTTCATTACAAAACACTATTTATTTTCACACAATGTAGAAACGATCACGGAGATTTCATTTAAATAAAAAAAAGATAGTTTGATCCAAGCCATAACGAGATATTCATCTTTAAAATAATTATGCACTGCAATTTTTAAGAGAATTACACGGTTTTTTCAACAAGCTCTTATAGCACAACTAAATACAGTACAACAACCAAAACTACATTGGAGAAAAGAGGAAAAATGTGAAAATACACTGGTTGTCATAAGACGGTGTTCACTTTAGAAACAATCTTAGAATAATGGGCCGAAAATAGGATATCACGGCAAGACCACACAGTAGCCCGGGCCAACTCTGAAATTTGATATGGCGGGCGGAGAATTCCCCTCCAGAGCCCATTGACAGGAGATTTATTGCCTTGCGGCGGCAAAACTAAAAGCACGCCGAGGGCCGGTTTGCACAGTCGTGAGATAGATAGATAGATAGATAGATAGATAGATAGATAGATAGATAGATAGATAGATAGATAGATAGATAGATAGACTTGAGAGAATGGGAACGGTATTTCCTTTCAGAAGCAACCGGGTAATGATTGACTTGCACTTCGTTCTAGAACTACAAACTGTAGCTTTGTTGGTCTTTGATTTTGACAGAAAACCAATCTGAATTTCTGCTATTTTAGTTTCAAATGAACAACTCTATATTGTGGCTGAGTGGTTACTCTGGTCAGATTCCTGTGAAGAGGACACAATTTGGAAATGCAGAAGATCGTGAAGAAAAGTCATGAGGCCGTTTTTCCCTGGGAGAGACGGGAAATATGTTTTCATTTCTTTTGCTAACGTTACGGTTTTTCCCTGCTTTCTTGCGGGAATTCTTTTATTTCTTTTGATAACATTCCTGGGAGTCACCAGAACGTATCCTTTATAATTCCTGGATAAGGGCGTTTATGTTTTTCAGTGTAGGCTGAGGTGTATTTAAAAAAAAAAGACAGCTGCACTGCATTAGATAAAACACTAATGTCATTCCAGTCACAGCATTGAAGAAGCCACCTGTGGATGACGGCAGGAGGAGAACAGGTAGCTTCAATATTTTTGTTATTCAGTTATAACAAGTTTGTAACACAGACGCTTGAGTGATTTATCTTTGTAGAAAAGTTGTGTGCGTTTTCATATTCCATTACTCAGTTGTGCAACTTTGTCAGAATAAAATAAATATCATTCACAAGAATAGTTCAAGAGAACTTCGATTATATTTAAAGAAACTAAGGGAATAATGTTCGAAGGCTTCATGGTTGTTAGCCACAAAAGATATGAGTTACAGATGTGGTAACTTGTACTCATGTGAATATTGCTTCGACAAATTTCTATATTCAGACATGACCAAATTCCATTGAAAAAAAAAGTCATAATACAAAATGTATGTCTCTAATTTTATATGACATGCTTATCGGACTTTCATCCTTCGGTGGATAAAAAAAACAACAAAAAAACAAGAAAACGTCTTATCTATCCAAAGTAGAGCTGTGTCACCCATATAGACTGTAATTTAAAAAAACGGCAGGGAAATGGAGTGGGGAGACTGCGAAAGGGGTGTGCGGTAAGGGGGGGGGGGGAGGGAGGGAGGGAGGGGGAAGAAGGAGGTACTAATGCGAGAAAAGAAAAGCCAACCAAATTCGAGTTCTTCTCCATTAACATCATTTCATGTTTAATTTGTAAACATCTAGCACTTTTTTTTCTCTCAAAGTATCGAATACGAGCAATTTTGCTGACTCTCGTTATTTATTAGATCTGTGTTTTATCACACAATAATGGATTTCTATCTATGCATGTATCTACATATTTTTTAAAAATTAGTTATTATTTGACAATTAATGGATATCTGAATCAACAAATCAATTACTGAATCAGTCAATCATTCAGCACATGAATCAACCAATCAATTAAACAAGAACCAATCAATCAATCATCAGTCAATAAGTCTACCATCTACAATTCCATCTATAAACCAATCTATCTATCGGCCTATATTCCACTTCTATCTATCTATCTATCTATCTATCTATCTATCTATCTATCTATCTATCTATCTATCTATCTATCTATCTA